>CALSBV010011210.1:1337207-1352809 GCA_943590825.1 Bovichtus diacanthus | reverse complement strand
CACACACACACACACACACACACACACACACACACACACACACACACCTCAGGTTACAAGTCACATTCCCCAGTAAGATCTTTATCCTTGACTGTTTAAAAGAATCAAGGTAAGTCAAACAAGAGCAACAAAGGCGACTTACCAGCTTGTTACTTCTGGTCTTGTTTGTTTCTTGCCACCTTCTCTCTAGTGAAACTCGAAACTGGTCTGGTCTGGTCTGCGTTTCCTGTGGGAGGGACTTCTCCCTGCTCCAGAAGTCGAACTGCAGGCTACAGTAGATATTATGCAAGAGTTTCTTCAGTTAATAAGTCAGTTTTTACTGCTATATTTAAACCTTCAAGGCAGTACTCACTTGATGACATTCATATAATGATAAGTTAGCTATCAGGTAGATAACACTTCCTTATTGAGTGAATCAGGAGTGTGCTTTTTGTGAGTTCTTCTTGGTGCGGTGCGAGGGTCTAAGGACAGAGGGGGCTGTATCCTGTACAGTCTGTAAAGCCCACTGAGAGTGTAGGGGATTTTCACGCTTTCAGTTCTCTTACCCAAAAATCTCACTTCAGTGTGAAACTAAATTCCTCTTTCTTTCTCTAATTCGTTCTTTCTTTCTTTCTTTCTTTCTTTCTTTCCCGATTAGTCTCACACTCACACACATGCACACCTAAACGGTAGGAGAAGGTTTGCATTTCTCTCCACCTACTGTTCAGCTGGGAAGAATGGGCGTGAAGGAAAAGGCAAGAGGAGGTTTAGAGTTGTGAGAGGAAAAACAGGGCGAGTCAGTCTGTAAATATAACCTCTTACTAGTGAACTTCCTTTTATAGCAGGAAGAATTGAATCAGACTAGATTTATGATCAGATGTCATGTCCAATATTGCTGAACTTTAGAATTAAATTGGATTTCTAATTTACAATGCCACCCAGTGCCATGTTTTTTTCTTTTATTCTGTACCACTGTCTTTAAATTACAAAAACTGCATGAGAACATACAGCATGTCTAAGCTGGTGTGTAGCAGCTGTGTTTGTATAGAACAATAACAATAATAATAATACTAAGGATAATAAGTGGTTTAAGATTAGTTTTTTATTTATTTTGTTCATGTTATATCAAACAGTGAGACCTTTAAGCAAAAAAAACTGTCCATCTCTGTTATTTATACAATGACACCTAGAGGTAGGACATGAATATGACCAAAGCATTGTTATTACATTACACAAGGAAACGTTTAATGTTTTATATCTTAAATGGGCTACACATGAATATAGAAATAGTCATTCACAGACAAAGAAATGTACAGTATGTTATCCTACATAATAGTGACATTATTTTTTGTTTAGGGTCCATAAACCCCCAGAGAGCTCGAATTCTCTCGAACGCTTATGAACAAACTTTTTAAACTCCAACTAAATTAAATATCATTTGGGAATTGGAAGCAATGTTAAATAGCTAAAAGTACCAGGCACCTTATCTTGTGACCCTCCTGTAGCTGCACCTTCACCAGACCAGTATTCTACAAAGGTAGATGGGCATGGAGGTGACATAAACGCAGTAACGTCCTTCAGTAATGTCACATTAAAGCCATAAATTCTAGTGTGTGTGTGTTTATTGGTAATTCCTGTACCGATTCATCTCATTCCGGTATTGACAGATACTGTATGTATGGTGATGACGGTGCACAGGATAAAGACAAAGCCAGGGAACCAGTTCAGAGTAAGCAGGTAAATGTTGAGTCGAGACAGCTGCAGTGAGGTGAGGACGATACCTGGAGGAGAGAATAATCCAGGTGTCTGCTGTTCTGACAGTCACTACTGACCCATAATGCAAAGGGATTTATGTAGTTTTACCACACGAACTTGCCGGGAAAGTGGAGAACTGTAAGTTTTATGTCTTTTAGAGCAAACATACATTTTTCAGAGATTCTTTTGGAATGTAGAAATAATAAGTAATAACGCAATTAAAATCAAATTACAAAGAGTTTCTATGGAAGCCAATCGGGGACTTTATTAAAATGGTAATGTAAACTTGAAAATGTACACATTAGCATTATAATTGTCCATGTGTTGTTTGAGGAGAACTTTAAATGATAAGGAAATAATAATAATAATAATCCAATTTTCCTTTTCACGTACTCCTACGGGCGTTCCATCACCATATTAAAATAAAAAAAGGTGTTTGACATTTAATTTTCAAAGTTGTACCTTGCTATACATTATAATATTTAAATGTAAAAAATTCAAACGCAATTCAAACAATGTAACCTGATTTTTTCATTTAAGCAAGCTATATTTAAATCAAGATTAAAGCGAACTATTTGAAAATAAAAACAGCATATGACATTTAATTCTCAAAGACTTAACCGGCTGTGCAGCGGACAATATTCAATCGCAATAAGTGAAACAGCACCGTCAGTGTACTGCATTCAGCAGAGCTGTGTCATGGTGCCACCCCAGAACATTACAAAGCCACCACATAATCCGGAGTTACCTCGACCCACAAGACCTCCAGAGGCACCACCATGAGGTCCTCCAGTCCCCCAGCCGTGCCAGAAACAAGCCTGGGAAGATGGGCATCAGGTGGCTCAAGATGGTGTTAGTCGTGTAGAAGCTGCAGGTGGTGCTTAGTCTCTCTATGCTCCAGTGCAGTCTGCTCTTACAGTGAGGACTGAGTAACTTCTGTAATGTACTGCACTTCATACATCATGTTACTGTTAAACCAAGTCATCTGAATAATATGGAACAATAACCAATTATTCAAACCACTTAACACAAGTTTGAATTATTAAAAAAAAACTATGCATTGTCCTAAACTAACTTGTCTAGGGAGACATCCCGGATCTCTTCTTTGACATGTCCTCGCTCGGACCGGAATTCGTTCTGCTGCGCCATCTTGAAGACCATCCCGAAGCTCTCGTTCCTGCCCTGAGAAGGAGCGAGGAAACACGAGCAGAAGACTTTTCCCAGCCAGCACGCCCCCTCACTGGATATCAGTTATTGATCGGACGCTGCAGCTGATCAGACTGATGCATCTCAACATCACTGGAGTTTCATTCCGGAGTTAAGACAAATAACAGATCAAACTCAAGAGCGTCACTCTAAACTTTTATATTGTATTAGTTTTCTGATTTACCATAGAGTTCAAATCTCTTAACTGTAGATCTGAACAACATGGACCACAAACAACTTTCATTTATAAGAAAGATTTTTCTTTTAATGATCTGTCATTTCTTTTCTTAGCCTAATAAAAAATGTGTTCAGACAATCATTCAGGGTTATTTAATGAGTTCACAATCCAAATATCAATCAATATTGATGCGAATAATGCAGAAAATAAATGCATTCTGCCAGTAGAAAAGGTCCCTGTGACTCTTAAGCAGGACACTAAACTACAGAGTATAAAGACAGACTGCAGGTTGTTATTCATGCGCAGGTGTTTGTTAGACAGGCACCAGGCTGCTGCTGCTCTGGCAGTGAGTCTTTATTACAGTGATGGACAAACTTTTAAAAGTCTATACAGATGTTAAAGCCGACAGACAGCTGATTAGCTGCGATAGGCAATGACTCTTCAGAGGGAAGGAAGTCTCATTTCTCTAAAAACACATTTCCTCCGTCTCTTCATGAATCCCCAAAGGGACTAAGACATGATACTGTGTAGGTTATATCTACATATTTCACCTCATACAGGTGGACTACATGGACAACTGAAATGCACAACATTACTGTTTTAGTGAAAATGATTATTTTGATTTGGTATTAAATCAATGGAAAAACTCATAAGTGAGAAATGCTTTCACATCACCCAGAAGCAAAAGTGACTGTTTTGTCCAATTGTCAAAACTGGTTTGACTATTAAGTTTTAAATCCTCATTCATTGAATGTACATGAAATAATTGCCAATTATAATCTTTATTTATTATTGTGTGCAAACATCTTAATTTGCAAGTTAAATAGGAACTAAAGCGGTCAAATTAATGCAGTGCAGTAAAAAGTTCAACATTTCCCTCAGATGTATTAGAAAAAGTAGCACGAGAAGAAAACACTCAACACAAATGTGTACTTGGTTCACTGCTTGTGTAAATGTACTCAGCTACATACCACCACTGAATACAACCAGCAAAATTACACTGGAGAATATACATTATATAAACTGTTTCCCACTTGTAGCCTTTGTTATTATACAAGTGTTACCATATGATGCAGCAGTAACACTTTCCGCACATAGTTAAATACCATTTCACTTTATTTTGTATCTTAGGTGCTACTGTTCATTTGTGTCAAATCTGAAATCTGGTATATATTTTCAATTAGGTTGGAATTCAATTTAGCCAACATCTTTGGAGTTATGAATTACAACATTTTAGTTTTTCGTGATGATCACTTTAAAAAACTAGAAGCCACTAATGTAAAGTGGGCTCATAATGCTGTATAGATTGTAAACACTGAGGCACTCTTCATAACAGGCTATAAAAATAAAATTGCCTCGACATAAAATGTAAACATTACCTGTACCACACCAAGCTTGGATAAAGTACCTAACGTATGAATCCTGTGAAATAAATCAAAGCCATCACCACGATCCCTTTTGTAATCAAACCCACTTTTATTGGTAGTCTGTGGTGACAGGAAGCCTGCAGCTTTAGTTGGCGTGCAGGGCCTTCCAGCGGGACAGGGGGCCGCTGCTGGGGATATACTTCACCCCACAGCCATCTGAAATCAGACGCTTCTCAGCCATCATCTCATCAAAGTCGGTAGCATTGAACTTGGTGAATCCGTACTTCTTGGAAATATGGATCTGAAAGAGAACAATGACGAGTCATTTATGATTTACAATAATCATAAGTACAGGTCAGAATAGATAAGTGCTACAAAAAAACATGTCAATGAGAAAGCGCCTGTGAAAGGCCCTTAAAGGAAACATTTTGTCTCAGTGGTCCCTTAAAGCGCTCAGCACCTCCCAGCTGAGTTCATACACAACCACAGATTCACTGTCTGCAGCCTTTGCACACCAGAACCGCACTGCAGCGAGACTAGTCGGCTTAATAAGCTGCAGAGCTGTGCCATGACACCGCTCTGGATGCATGTCGACTCAGCTCATGTGTTCTCCTTGCCCAGGTTTCATGACACAAGACATTCTAATACATCAAAATAAAACATAACCCCAAGGTTTCAGTTTAGACCGCTGCCATGCTTGCTTACCTTCTGGCGTCCAGGGAACTTGAACTTGGCTCTGCGCAGAGCCTCCACAACATGCTCCTTGTTCTGGGCCTTGGTACGCACAGACATGATCACCTGACCAATGTGCACACGGGCCACGGTGCCCTGGGGTTTACCAAAGGCACCACGCATTCCAGTCTGGAGCCTGACAATCAGGAGACAGGATCAGAGCAAAGATGATGAATTATGTGTAATGGTAAAAAAATTCTACTTCATTTGAAAATAAAAAAACCTCATCTTTCAATAAGATTAGTCATTAAAACAACCCAATATAATTTGAGTAGACTTGAAATCACAGCAATTCTAAATTCCAATACATCACATCCTTTACATTGACAGCTCTCTAGCCTAACGATGATAAAGATTATGTTCCATTTGCACACAGATGAGACTCACCTATCAGCTCCAGCGCAGGATAACATTTTGTTGATACGGATCACGTGGAAGGGATGCAGACGCATGCGGATGTGGAAACCATCCTTACCGCAGGTCTTCACCATGTACTTGTTGGCACAGATACGAGCAGCCTCCAGAGCTACACAGCGGTGGAGAGGGATGAATCAGACCATAAAAATATATTTTAAAAAAAGACAATTCCAGCATTCGTAGCCTAATGATTGATTTCTCCATTTGTACTCGTTTGAACTTGATTCTGAGTTTTCCGTTGTTGTGAGGGAGGATTACTTCCTTGAATGTTTGCAGAAGTATATTCACAGGTGAATGTTATTACTTGACTTGAATATACCACTAAAACATGTTGAAGGACTGCATTACATCATGCTGTAAACACAACTGCAGCTTTTACTTATTACCCAATCTCCAAAACAGTATACACATGTACCTCCCAGTATCAGCATTAACCATGCATATCTACATCTGCATGCATGTGCGCATGAACTAAAGAAAGCCCTGTATAAACAGAAGTCCTGAACAAGCTTTCAACCTTTGCTTGTGGGGGAGATTTGTTTAATTTGTCAGAATTTTTAAGAAAAAAGCTGTTTTAG
This sequence comes from Bovichtus diacanthus, assembly GCA_943590825.1. Lineage (NCBI taxonomy): Eukaryota > Metazoa > Chordata > Actinopteri > Perciformes > Bovichtidae > Bovichtus > Bovichtus diacanthus. The sequence continues at coordinate 1,346,597 of CALSBV010011210.1, read as the reverse complement.
TTCACATGAACATTTATGCGTTTGGTCGTGGCTCCTCACCTTCAGAAGACAGCTGCTCGTACTCATCAGAGACCATGTGGCCACACAGGGGGAACTCATCTACCTTGGCCTTCTTCCTACCCAAGTCAAAGATCCTAATTTTGGGATCTACACACAAGGAAAAACTGAGTATGAGCTTTGAAATCATGCAATCACAGATTTGAGTTAGATTGATTTTGTCTCAGTGGTCCCTTAAAGCGCTCAGCACCTCCCAGCTGAGTTCATACACAACCAAAGATTCACTGTCTGCAGCCTTTGCACACCAGAAACACACCGAAAGCACAACTGGTCGGTTTAATAGACTGCAGGATTTTCAATTGACTGAAGTATGAAAAAGCTTACCAGGCACACCCCTGCAGAAGCGGGATTTGGGGTAGGGCTTATTCTTGCAGTAACGATAGCTGTGGAGACAGACAGTATTGAATGTAGCAATTCAACACAAGTCATTGTTTGACTTTCGTTGCGGTCACACTTTGATGGTTTAGGATATTTTTTTAAGTCTTATTCTGACCCCACTCTGTGGCCCAAACCCCATGTATACCCAATACAGATGGAAACAAATAGTTGCATTTTCAGCAATTTCAAAAACTGGCCTTACAACTGCTCTCTTAAGTATGTGTGGCTCATTCGTGATAAACAATGGAGCTCTATGGCACCGAGGAAGGATATACGTTAGTAGGTTACGTTCATTGTTTTTCGTCCTTACAGGAATTACTGACTAATTAATAAATTATGCCTAAATGATGCACTACATGGATCTTTTTTCCAGGATGCAAAAGGGCCATCAAGTCAACATAGTGTACATTTAACCACAATATGTAGGTATTTGAGAGGCACTGGTTTTCTGAGGATTCCAGAGGAATATTATTACAAATCCTAGTTTCTGATGTTTAAGTTCACTGATCACAGGCGCCTAACCCTCAACAACTTTAACAGTCATACTACCGTGACCCCCTCTTTAAAACCTAAACCAGGAATGTCACACAGAGCTCTGCTAAAGGAGAAACTATGTGTAACGTGCATTAAGATGAAACCCTAGGGAGGCTTGCTACTAATGTGCTAGCGCTAGCTTCATGCTACCTGACATTAGCTAATGACGCCTTCAGCTAGCTAAAGTTAGCGCTTTGTACAAGTTAAATTGCATGATGACATTGTGGTTAAAGAAAAAACATTCATTTCTATACATGTCGCGTAGCAGACACATCTTTTCAAATACGACAATAAGACAACAGTCTAGGTTTGTGGACAAGGCTCGTCAGAATGCTAGCACTGTGCACATGGTGCGAAACGGAGCCGCTGCCATTTTCCTCTGAGAGGATCCAAGCCGGCCCCGCAACGAAATGATGTAGAACAGAACTTACCATCGGGCTGGTCGGCGCCCCATGGTTGCAATCTATAAATCGACAAATACAAATGTGTTACTTAGTTAAATAGCGGCCAATATTTCTGTAAAACAACATTAAATCTGTCTATTTTACGGAGAGCCGAAGAAAACACGCTCTCACCACGTACTCACCTAATGGAGGAAAGGAAGACGAGACGACTTCCGCTTCGTCATATGAGGCTTGCCTGTGGGGGGGGGATATTATATTCAGTAACGCATTATTTTAGCTCCAGCATGTATTTGTAGTAATACAAAGGGTTAATACAACAACTATATTTAAATATATCGTTGTAAAAATGTATTTAAGTGACAGTTGACGAGCTTCAACTGAATGCTGGGAAGTGTAGTTTTATACGACGACGCTTTGCGAGACTGCAGGGCGATGTCTTCTTACGTCCGCCTAACCTGAAATGTATACTCTGACCTTTGCTTTACACTACAACATGTAGACATACTGTTTGATTCCACTCATTTGTTTCGACAAAAAGATAGGACAGGGATACACTGACGGGATACACATGAATGGAATTGGCTTTTCTCCATCTGCTTTTCAGACTTTTTGGCGTGTCACAACAGGAAAAGCACAGGGTAATTAATCACATTAATAACGAGTTCCAGTTCAAGTTTCCAGTCGGGGAAAGCAAATACAAATCATAATCAGAAATACTTTATTTGTATAATATATAATAACAACAAATATATAAAATATGTATATTACAAAAGATACAGCAGTGTATTCATATAAATAATGATATTAATACTGAAAACAAGGTTGAAATGTACAGTGTAATACAGTAATGATGGTGAGTGATTTGCGTATTGCACCGTTGAATAATTGTACAGCTAGTATAAATATAGTCGTTATTGTGCAGTTAAGATATAATACTTAGCTGCGGGGTTATAGCTGCTGACAGGGTGAACTAATTCCAAGGGCCAGTCTAATGACTGAGAGTGCCTGACGCTCTGAGGGAGGGGTTGAAAAGTTAGATGGCCACAGGCAGGAATGACTTCCTGTGGCGCTCTGTGGTGCATCTTGTGGAATGAGTCTTGCACTGAATGTACTCATTGGCTACATTTACTCGATTGAAGTAGCCTACAATTATGAGGTACGGTTCTTTACTTTTTACTTCATACAGTAGCTTTATTCTAAAGAGCTGGGCTGACGGAGAAACAGGAGAGGAGGATGGAGATCAAAGCCCTCCTGGTTAACCCCTCTCACCCTCATCCCACCTGCTCAGTTCTATTTAAATGTCCCAGTTAGTCAGGACAGTGCCAGCATGAGCAATACCAGGACCCTGAAACTGAAGCAGCTATATGGAATTCAGCCATCATGTGAAATAATAAGACAAGACTTTATTCATCCTGACAGGAAATCCACATTAGTATAGGCTACAATATACAAGTAGGCTATATAGGTATGAATAATAAGTAGAATATAATAAAGTATGTAATGTTATATATAATACATGTGCAGTATATGTAACACACACACATGCACACACACACACACACAGACAGACAAACATACACACACACTAGGATATAATATTACGAAGAAATATAAATAATAGAAATCAAAGAAAATACTATAAAAATAATATAATGGCCTATAATAATGTAAAAAGCCCCATAATAAAAATACAGTAGTCATATAGTGATATTATTATATGTTGACAATGCAATGTAAAATGAAATTAGATAGCCTATGTTACTACCACTACGCCTACTTGTAACTGGATCAGGGAATATCAGCGGACTATACTATAAACAGACACATTTTAAACCTCTTCAATACAAACACTGAGTAGACTGCTGAGGGCCCGAAGAAAAGCGGACTGAAAAACCTGCTTTAATGCACATATGGGCATCGGACTATTGCTTTAAAACAGACTTGAACATGTGAACCTATACTTTCAGTAAATCTCTTGTTCGGACTCCCTCCTTGTCACATTCACTGAACCAGTATATATGACATATGTATGGGTCAAAAATATTCAGTGAACAAGGCCTACTAGGGAGGGAATTGTCCTTCTTCATCCACATCCTAATGGTCCATATCCTTTGAGATTCCTAATGCATTCTACAAAATGGCCATTAGGTGTCACTATTGTATCATATATATATACAGTCTATATACTCTATATATACATTATATATACAGTATATATCCAGTGTATATCCAGTATATATATATATATATATCCAGTATATATCCAGTGTATATCCAGTATATATCCATATATATATATATATATATATATATATATATACTGTATATATACTGGATATATACAGTATATATACAGTATATATATATATATATATATACATACATATATTTATATATATATTATACATATATATGTATATATATATATATATATATATATATAGTATATATATATATATATTCTCTGTGCCCTACTTGCTAATCCTTAAAAAGGAACAATGAGCTCATATCTAAACTCTTGATAATGGAGAACAAATGTTGCTCTCCAGCTGGGGGAATGTGAGGAATCCTATCCTTGTTCAGACTTCCGCTCCGCGTCACTCAACATAACAAGGTTTGCTAAACATCCTCGAGGTCCCGCAGGATTTCTGAGGGTTTTTTATATGTCTAATAAGTCTTAACATCGTGTTTGGTGCCCTCACACCTGAATTTAGTTTGTGTAGTTTCTGTTTGAGCTCTCACAAGCTCTTTTTAAAAAAAAAATCATAATCAACATCAGCTATCTGGAAATGGACCTGCATGAATAAAGTCACAGTTTACAAATGAATAAATAATATCCTCGTGCAAACACAGTCATTTCACCCCAGCCCTGATTAGGAAGTGGCCACTCCTTGGTAAGTGGATATCTCAGTCAGGAAAGCCTCTGAACTTTGACTGGGATGCCTGTGCAGCCTCATGTGAAGGTCAGCTACCAGCTCTGCAACAACACCTCCCTATCTTGTGTAGTCCTTCTGTTTTGTCTGAACCTCCTCCAGACTTTGCTGTGTCTCAGCTAAACCTTACTGAAGGGCAAGGATGACTGTGTGACGATGGAAAGGGAGCAAGGACCAAAAATGGTCCTACAGTATGTGCCTGTTTCTGGTGACCAATGAGAGACACACACACACACACACACACACACACACACACACACACACACACATACACACACACTACAACAGAAATAGCCAACTCATTTTCCAGACAGGAGCTCGAAACAGGACTAAATCTCTCATTTATATCCATGACTGCATGTGTGTGTAACTGTAAAGGAGTTGGTTTTCTTTACTAACACGCATTAACAGGGTAGGTAGTGATTAATGAAGTGACTGTTAGCATCAAGCAGAGATGTGGACAAGAGTCCTTGTGATCTGGACTTGAATCGTCTCGAGTTACTGTTTGAATGACTTGGGACTCGACTTAGAATTTAAAGGAAGTTAAAGACTTCAGACATGATGACTGGAATGACCTGTCTGTTTTCATTTAATGTTTTCAGTTTAAATATTAAATATAGAGTGTTAAAAGTGTTTAACTTTGTCAATGTTGACATTCTCAGTGTCTGTGTAACGTTCCATGGTATGCGAGCGCACACTGGGAATGGCATTGTTTTGATTGCATTGATATCACTAATCAACCCAATCGCCATAAATAAATAAAACGTTGGCATTGTAACATTACGTTGAATCTCAATCTCTAAGTTAAATTACATTTCAATGTTGATCGCATTTTAAAATTATTATTGAAATAATGTTTTATGTTGTGACAACACTACGGTTTAGGTCTAGTTAGGTTGAGGCACAAAAAAAACTTGGCTAGGGTTCGGGAAAAGATACGAATACCTTGTCTTCTCTCTTCCTAAAGACCGGTGCTGCAGGTAAGACTGCAGAATCTTTGGGGGGAAAGTGATTTAACCTGGGACATGACTTGCCTTACTCAGGACTTGACTTGCTGTTACTTGACCAAGAAAAAAGGACTTGGACCGATTGACTTGACTGAGTCACATGTCAGTCATCACATCAAGACTTTAATGGCTAGCCTATTTCAGTCTTTGTGCAATGTGCATAACACACCTGTTCTATTGGTTTGATCTGTACAAAAACAGCGATTTATGTGTTGGATTGTTTCTTGGCGGGCACAATGACTCTCTAGGAACTCCAGAAAATGTGATGATCATTGGTGACTGAGGTGTTGGTAAGCATATTTTATACCTTTAAGCAGAGCTAGGCTAGCTGTTTCCCCCTGCTTCCAGTCTTTATGCTACGCTAAGATAACCATCTCTTGGATTAAGCTTTATATTTAGTGTAGAGAAATGATCTTCTCATATTCTTACATCGCTCTCGACAAGAAAGCAAATTAGCTGATTTCCCAAAATGTAAAACTATTACATATATTCTGAAATCAGAAGATCACAGGGTCGCCTTCATGACAATGTGTCTCCTGTCAAAAATGAATCTTAAGTAAGACACTTATCCTGTAATGCATCAAATTATTCGTGTAGTCTCCCTGTGTAAGAGCCTGATAAGTATGCAGATGAACATATTAGTGACTCTAGATGTGTAGAACATTCAGTAAGTGGAAGGTTGAAAACACACTTCATGATGACAATGACCCTGATGATTAAAACAACGACTTCTTTATTCCGTTTTATTTATGCTGCTCGCTTGACAACCTGAATGGAGAGATATATTATCAACATAGAATTGTTCATACTGCCAACCACATCCTCACACAAACACACACAAACCCTGAGCACTGACCAGTGTGACTGATGAGGGCGTGCTGGCTAACACCCTGTGTGTTACTCTGAAAACGGAAGTGTGAATGTTGTCTGTGTGAGTGTGTGTAGGCAGGGCCTGTGTGTGTACTGAAAGAAAAAAGTGAACAGAGTGCATGGAGAGATGGGTGGGGTAATATGTGTGAGAATATACAGTATATATATATATATATATATATATATGCTATACGCTCACAGATGTGCTATAGGGCTGTCACAATATCAGATTTTCACTGCATGATTATTGTGGCCGAAAGAATTCCCAATTACCATATTATCACAATATCTATAGAAAATTCAGAGATAAAAAGTAAGAGAGAGAGAGTCTCTAACCATAACTGTACAAAAGTGAAAAAACAACCAGATGAACTGATAAACAAACATTCCATAAGGCTAAACATCTGCCAACATGATATTATCACATGTGTATTTTTAATACCCTTACATATACGTATTTCTGAATGTGTACAGTATGTTTCCAAAAACAGAAAATAAAAGTATGATCACCTACAGCAAAGTATTCCCTGTATGGAATTGTGCAACAGGCTCCGGCCAGGTTTAGTCCCTGTTTACATTTCAGTCATTTTCTCTGAGTATCGTCTCCGCTGTAAACAGTCCAGCTTCTTAGTTACCATACAACACACCTCTAATAGATCCAGGGAAGCGTGTTTTCATCTTTCAACTTTTTTCTTAAAAAAGAAATAAAAAAAGCTCAGGAAATGAACTATTCATGGTACAGGATTCCTGTTAGTAGATACATTCATTGTTGGTTTTGCTCTCTTCATCTAATTAGCTGACATTAAGAAAAACATTTAATTACTAGATTTATCCTTTAAGTCACAAAAATAAGGATTTGAGACGTGGCTAACTTGAGAGTTGACTCTTTACTTGACTTAAAAGCAAAAACATTCAAGTTTTGACCTGGTTGTTTATTTAATTCCACATATACTGTCCTGCTTCCCCAAAAACATATTAGAGAACCAAATAGGTTTTAATCCACCGCTAAAAAACACACGATTTCCTCTTGTTTGAATACAATTTGCTCAAAACTACAGTGACCAATTACCGACAGTTGCTGGATACTGCAGTATGTGGAGGATGAAGGATGGCACACAGCTCTCTCTATTGGAGCTGTGGTGTGTGTCAGATTGTGCAACAAGTGGATGTATTCGCTGAGTCGGCGTATGGTGCCCATATTGTTAATAAGGAAGTGAAAATTAAGCGTTGCCAGGGAGACCATGGCCAAGGAAAACATAAACACATGAGTGTGACTTATTTTTCCTAACATCTTCCTTGTGCTTTGTTTTCTCTATCCATCCCTTGAGATTCCTGCACATCACTATAGTGGCCTCACATATCAGCAGCCATCATGGAGGCCCACCTACAGTTAACATGAAATATCCAGAAAAAGACTCTTGAGAAGCAATCTGCCTTGGTGTGCATTCTCATAAATTTTGCAATGATCAAAGTGAAATGCAGAAAGGAAGGTCGTCTCAGTACCCAAACATATCTATATCTGAAATCTGTTGAGACGTGTCTACCCCCTACTCCCAATTTCCATTTTGCTACAATCATGTGTTGCCAAAGCAACAAAAAAAAGGCCAGTGGGAACAAAAGACAGTAACGACAAAGACTGTACATCACCTACAATGTATACAAATATATATTATATTTAATTACGTGTTGTATATTAAATCACGTAATACTGCAGCACTTTGATGGCTCTGTCTCACCGTCGGTCTCTCTCCCTCTCTGCAGGTCGTGTCTCTGCAGGTCTGTGTGTCAGGCTCAACTGCTTCAGTAATGAGATCATATGATGTCATGCAGTTCAGGCGGGAGCAGCCTAGCGATCAGCCTGACTGAATCCTGTGTGTGTGTGTTTGTGTGTATGTGTGTGTGTGTGTGTGTGAGAGAGAGAGAGAGAATATAAATATAGGTTATATGGGGCCTCATAGGAAAAAAACAGATACGGTACTAATTGTTAATCTAATAAACTAAACATTTTCAACTATGTAATTCTATAAAGATAACGTATTGCCTGTCATTATGTCGCTCCTCAGCCTCCTCTTCTGTCCATTAACTTTTTTATCCATAATAATTACTCTCTAGTACTTCCCCAGATCCCCCAGTGTCCATTGCTCATTTCATCAAACCCTCAACTTGTCCTTTAGATATTAATCGCTTTCATTTTAAGCGCACTCAGTCAAATAATGTTACTCATTTTGAATTCCTCTTATTCGATACACTCTGCTCCTGATTCTTTTTGAGGCTGTACAGCACAGCACTGGTTTGTGCTAAATACTCTCTGCTAGCACGCTCACAAAGATAATGCTAACACGCCGATTTTTAGCTCCATGTTCACCATCTTAGTTTAGTGCGACCTCTACTGGCCGTAGTAATTATGACGGGAGCAAAGAAGGACGTCAGGTGACGTAGTTTAAAGAGCAAAATTTTCCACGTAGGGAGGACGTCAGGGTGGATGGATGGGTCAAACAAACACAGGACTTTTACCCAGGAGACCGCTGTCCATGTCCCGTGTAAAACCAAAAGTCAACACCAATTTATTTTAACTTTTTACTTGAGTAAACTTAAGTAACAAATGTACTTATTTTAACCCAAATCCATGATATTTCCCTAAACCTAACCAGGTAGTTTGATCCAATTCACAACGTTAACGTGTTCACGATGTGCTGGTAGTTGAGAAATTGGAAATCAACATTTCACTCAAATCCACAGATGTCAAACATTTGTGGTTTTGAGTGAAATGTTGATTTCCAATTTCTCAAGATAACGCTAGAGGAAAAGTCAGGGGATCACCGGCAGGATTCATCCTCTAGGTACCATGAATCAATCCAATATTTGTTTAGATAGTTTAGATATTTGAGTCTGGGTCAACCAACAGAGAGACAGATCACAAGGGTCAACTAAAAGCTTTTTATTTTTTATTCTCACCTCCTATTCTAGGAGGACTTTTTGCCAAGCCTTCTCACACACAGACACCCCCACACACACACACACACACATACACACACACATCATTTTCAAATACTTATGGCCGCCATTCATCTGTGGTGACATCACTATTTGTTTCCTTTAACATCTGTTTCCAGTGAATCTAGTCCAGATGCAGGTGAAGACGTCAGCTGTCACCTTATATGCAACAGCGGATGACTGACAGAGAGGAAGGGATTCCAGAAAAACACA
>CALSBV010011210.1:1306026-1320303 GCA_943590825.1 Bovichtus diacanthus | reverse complement strand
CACACACACACACACACACACACACACACACACACACACACACACACACACACACAGGGCTATTGTCTGTGCTCATGTCGTGCAGTGGGCTGTGGCTGGCTGGGTCTCACAGCATTAGCAGGACTTTGCTCACGCTCGGTGACACTGGGTTTAATGGGCTTTGCCTACATGCTGCTGCATACCTGCTCACAACACTGGTGATTTAGCTTCTTTTTCTTTTTCTTTACCAGACTGGAAGTGAATTGAAGTGATGTTCTGCTGAGCTGCAAGACAACATTATGAGATTGAGACTTCTTGTGTTAATCTCTACCTCTACACAACAGAGCAGCTCACTGCAGTAAAAGATCTCAAGGCTCCTTCATGGATTTCGTTCCAAATTTAATGTTAAAATGCACAACATGTAATTTTCTGCCACTAGGGGTCAATAATACTAATACGGTAACAAAAGACGGTGTTCGGTGGCGTCGTGAAAAATGGCTGGGATAATGTGGTCTCCTCTCAAAAACAAACGGATCCGCTGATTAAAACTAGTAAAAACGGTGAATAAAGCAGTTTCACATAAAATATCTGTGTTTCCCCAACACTGTTTGGCTTCCACTAATGTTTGCTCAGCTTCTTTCTCTGATAACTTCAGATCTAGACGTCCGATGACTATAATCCTTCGTCCGGTTCAAATTAATAGTTAAAAACGACCAAGATCTAAAATGTGTATCTTACAAATCTGTCTTCTAACTGGATAAAAAATCAATATGACGCCATGACAGGAGACCAGATGAAATTCACCGTTGCCTTGATTAAAATGACACATTCCTCTGTTTTTTAAAATAGTTGGAAACAGTCGGGGTAATGTATGTACACAACTCAACAAAATATATAATATAGATCTAGTCGTTTTAAGACATTTTAATGCAGAAATGTTATGTCTTTAATTCAGCTGAGATGGCAGAAGAATGACTAATCCTATCGGAGGTTTCAGCCTCTCCATCACTGGAGTTGAGACAGACAGCAGTCTTCTCTCTGAGACGGAACCTTTATTAGCCAGGGAAGGAAGAAGTGTGTGACTGAGTCTGAGTGACTGAGTCTGTGTGAATCACACACGAGTGAGTCCCTGTCAGCTCCTGCTGGGGGAATGTCTGGCTCACTTCATGGTTTCTTGTCATACACATGTTGCTGCTTCCTGCTGCAGCCAACAGGTGAGGTGATGGCACTGTTGCTGCAAATATAAAAATACCCCAAACTAGGAATGGGGCGATTTATAGGATTTATTTGTGGATTGTTATAAAAACACACTCACAATAAATTGATCGTGGTAAATTTCCATAATCTAGATAATCGTGAATATCTTCAAAAGAGTGACTTGAAGAAGCTGTCGAGCTCACTATGATGGTAGTGAAGTAAAAAATAGATCCGGATTTAAAAATCCTCTTGTATTTTTTACAATGTCTATTATCTTTACATTTGTATTTAACGATTACCTTATTTAAGATTGTTTGATTGTCACTAAAAACTATGTTCACTAAAAAAAGATGTGTCCTAAGCAGTAAAAAATATTTGTTTCTTAAGTGATTACAGTAGGTTTTAGTGCCGTTTTAAGCATATTTAGATAATTATCGGGATAATATCAAGTTTTCATATCGACCTATGCCCACCCAAACTTTATGCCAGCAGGCGGGGAGAGGTGGAGCTGCTGTGGACAGGTCACACCACCAGTAGAGATTGTGTTTATCCATGTTGTGGTTCGCACTAAGATCCTATTCAGGGTGCAGCACCAGGCTCAATCTGTCTGTCTGTCTGTCTGTCTGTCTGTCCCTGCAGCTGACTCATCCTCATCCTAGCTGTTCCTCTTGAGTCATTTAATCTGAAGATGAGAGAGGAGCCCGCTCTCTTCTTTTACTTCCTCCTTTCATTGCAGAAAGTGGGCACACCCAGCCAGCAACCCTTACCACAAATTACCAAACTGCCATCACTGCTCAGCCTGATGCGCGGGTCCCTCCCTCTTTGCGCTCCAGCTCTCGCTGTCTTTCTGTTTTCTTTCACCACTTCTCTTTTAACTTCAACTTGTTCTGCCCTTCTTGGATCTTGGTGTCCACGCAGTATTTGATACAAGACTGCCTTTGGACAGAGCCAGGCTGGATGTTGCCCCCACATAGGGCTGCAAATAACAATTTTCTTCATTATCCATTTCTCTGCAGATTATTTTCCAGATTAATCGACTGATGTATTGAATGTCCGAAGTTTTTGAAAAATATCTATCCCAGTCCAAAGTGACGTCTTTAAATGTTTTGTTTAGTCTGTACAAACTCAAAGATATTCACTTTAATATGATATAAAATTTCACCAGAAATGTTCTGCCTTTTTTGCATAAAAAATGACATGCGTTTCTGTCGATTTGACTAATCGATTCGTCAACTGATCGTTGCAGCTCTAATGCTAAGCTAAGCTAACCGTCTCCTGGCTCTAGCTTCATATTTACTGTACAGACATGAGAGTGCTATCAATCTTCTCATCTAACTCTCTGCAAGAAAGCACAATTGTAACTATTGTTTTTAATATCAAACTAGTTTATCCTAATAGATCACTCAATTAATTGTTTCAGTCCTCACAGGATAGCCACTTAACAATACAATTGCCAACCTCTTGTTTGTCATCATCTGTGGTGTGCTTTAACCACAGTGCCCTCACGTGTCATCAGTGAGATGAGGGTTATTATGTGAAATGGATCTCTCCGCAGACTGGAGTTAGAAATCGCAACAGTAAACAGCTCTGCCCTGCAGCATGCACCCTCCTCACATTCCCAGTACAGACTGACGTTCAGTGTGCACTGTAATGAGGTTTCAACCCAACAGGTAATCTTTCTGATGAATCCAGGGGAGAACTGACATGAGGTCAACCAGGAGCGCAGCTCAAGAGTGGCAAGGCTGCTCTACTGTAGTTGGCAGTGGACTGAATGAGGGGGGAGACACTGAAGGTAGCACTGGTCAAACCCCTTTATGTCTCATAATGTCACTACAAAGTCTCCATGTGATTTGCACCTGTCTGTATATTTAGTTTTGTTGTGACTATAGGAAGTTCCTGTGAGGACGTTCTTCTTCGTGTGTGGAGAGACTGCTTATGTGCAGATTCTGCTGTGCTCATCACACCCATGTTTGAACAAGATCAATCATTTCACTGTGTGCGATGAAGCCCAAACGCACACTAGCAGCAGATTTAGACTTTGATTGTTTTTAATAATAATAATAATAATCTGTCAGCTTCTTGTTCCTGAGCAGCCCAGCCCAGTTTTTAAAACTCTTTATCTGTACTTGACTGAGACTGTGTGGAGTTGTGGAAACGATGGCAGGGATGGTGCCAAAGTCTCCCCGTCATCCACACAGATGTTGAGAGATAAACACAGCTGTGGGGTAACTTCGTACCTGGCGTTTCTGCTGTTTTTGCCTGGAAGCAGACACGTGCAGGTTGAGACTGTGTGCCTGTCTCCTCCTGTTGCACTGCTTTAAATCATAATGAAATGTTTTCTATATTACTGATAAAAGAACGAGATAAACATGCTTATATCAGAAGATATGTGCTCTTGCAAAACCAGCACTGAGAATGTGACATGGGTTCATCTAGTTTAAAGTCGGACTATATTACTTTTTAGAGAGGAGATGATAAAATCTTCCTCTTACAATTGAAAAATGGAATTCTTAAGCAATAAAACACGTTCTCTCAGTTCCCAAGTCAGTATGGTTTTGATGCTACAGCATGTTGGAGAATAGCATTCAATGCAGTGGGCAAGAAAAGTAAACCCAGCATCTTTTATTGAAATCTTAAATCAGCGGCTCAGGCTGTGAATAATCTGACTACTGGATTCCTCAAATACTTTTTTCCTTACAATGAGGTTTTTCCTGTAGTCTACAGCCTGCTTTACGCTTGCCGTAGTGTTCCCGTCGCGAAGTGACGTCATCAAGTGTTTCACGTAAAGCAAGGAGGCTCCGCAACAACGGCTTTGTCCTGCACCTCTGACTCTTTAGAGCCAGGCGCTGCACGCAGCGCTTTTCAAACATGACTGCCACAAGTAGCCTACTGATGAAAGCAAGTTACTTTAATTTAAAAGTAAAATAATGAATGAATGTTTTATTATTGACTATTAACATGTCTCAGGATTTTTGAAAGACTGCAATTTGTTTTGAAATACAATACTTTTAGAAATGGGAGGTCATAAAAATCTACATTTGAGTAAATATTTTGCCAGCTGAATCAAATGTTTTACAGGAAGCCTTTTGTTTCATTATAATATTGTTGTTCAAAATACTTGACAGGGATTTTATAAAGGTGATTCCTCCCCGGCATTCTTGAGTTTCATGTTTGGTCTTTGACTTTTTAAATTTGTTGCTTCCTCACAGAATGTTTTGTTATTAATAATGAATTATAATATTGCTTACACAATGAACAAATACAAGCAGGGACATAAAAGAGACAGACCTTGGTATAAATGGTTTGGCAAAAATCTCTGATTCTTGATACATTTTAATACTCTCACTGTATACTTACTATATTCATATTAACAATGGATTAAATGACTGCGTGTAATGTGAAAAGTGTCACTCATAATGACAAACCCTGGGGATTTATTTTTTTAAAAGTATTGTTTTTGTTTTTTTCACAGCCCCCAACTTTGCCCCAACTTTCACTTCCTCTCACTGCTCTTATCCACGTGGTTTTCAGCAGCAGCGCGCAGCTGTGTTCAGAAAAAAAACTCTAAAACCCGAGGTACACTCCCCGTCCAGCACCAAAAGGTAGTGACTAGCTGGTGATCATAGTGTCGCACTTAGCAGCTAAAGACAGTTTTCCCAGGAGTTGGTGGAGACCAAAACAGAGTTAAAAGGAGACTATTGGATTCATCAGGCAGCTAGAAACACGACTCCAAATGAATGCTTCACCATATCAACTTTACAAGGTGATGATATGTCAATGATGTGTTTACAGCTTGTTTCTGCTGCCCCTAGGTGGCCAAAACGTCCCTTAATGCAGCTATACAAACTACATGTCCCTGAGTAATTAGTTACAATGCTAAGGCAACTCCCAAGACTTTTACAACTGCAGCGTCACGGCGGGCACTGTACAGAACCGTTGGAAAACCTGCCTGTATACTGAGTTGTGTTGTGTTCGGGATGTCATACAACATCAAATTTAATCTTACATTTTCAGAAACGAGATAAAAGTGAGAGAGTGACTGTGAGGGTGACGGGCGGAGAGGAATGTTGGCCAGAGAATGAGATAACGGAGAGTTGAGCCTCAGTTGGGTCAAAATGGATCACTTCCTGCCAGCTCATTATCATTAGCATAACTTCCTGTCTGCGCAGGCGAAAGCGGCTGGTCAAGTGGATACTGAGGATTAGCAGAGTGCACGTTCCCATTCTGTACAGTGGTATTCAGGCTATTGCGTTACATCAGAGTTGGAAACATGCCCCAGCACCCCATGCCTCATGTTCAGACTGAACAAGCAGACATAAAGAAACATATTCTTTAACTTCCTCTCAAAGATCTGTAATTGTTAAGTGAGATATTAAAATAAATTGGCCCCTTGCATACAAACTGCGACACCATATCCTGTAATGTAATAACGTTCTTTTTTTTAATCACGACAAACCAAGAAAACGACCCTGGATGATGGCAGTTGTTACTGTTATGATGTTGCAAGATTTAACCTACAAACAGACTCGTGCCAGAAACGCGTCTGGTGGGGATCTACTTTTCCAGACCTGAATCATTTTTACCAGGCCAAGAACTATCCGTTACTCTGAAACCCAAGCTCTGCTCTCCTGGTTGGCTGTACTTCTCTCAGATGTTTCCAGGAAACAAACAGTTGGTCAAAGCCGCCTGGTATTTATTAAACCCCCTCGTTCATCATTTTCTATGATACCAGTGTCCTTCTCTCACCTCCCCAGCCTCTGTCTTAGCCCGTCCCTATAGCCGCTCCCGCTTTTCCTCTTGTTTTTCATTATTCTTTCATTGCCTATCCCTTCAAACTTAATTTTTCTCATTTCTCACCCAAATGAACGTATCTCAGCCCATCCTTAGCGGGAGCTTTTGTCAGTGCGGGCTTTAAAAATGTCCCACACAGCACTTTTCCCTGCCTTTTTTTTTTTTTTTTTTTCTCTCTTCTTTCTCGGCCCCTCCACCCCCTCTCCCCTCCCCTCCCCTGTCATGTCCTCCCTCCGTCTGTAACCAGAGCTCAGGGAATGGGAGGGCTGCCAGGATCCAGTTTGCTTCTGCCCTTTTAAGGCTAAAAAACCAGGAGGAACTTTTTCCAGAGGAGGGAGTGAAGAGAAGGAGAGGGAAGGGAGGGAGGATGACTGGAAGGAGTAGAAAGGAAGAGGAGGAAGTGTAGTAGCTCTAGTGGCTTGTTGCATGGAGGGAGGGAGGGAAGAGAAGAGAGAGCTCCAGGTCAATGGTTTTCAGCTTTTGGATGTTTGACATGAATTCAGCTTGTAGCCTCACAGTTGTAAAGCAAATGTTTTTGCTTCTTTTGGGTTTTAATTAAGTTTGATGCCTTATATAGAGTGAGAGTGAATGTGTGTGATCAGGGTTGCTAATTAGCTCACCGCAGTTGTAATCAGTAATACAGTTTAATCCAAGACTTCGTGGGATGTTTATTCAAATAACTGAAATGAAAATGTAGTTAAAGTAATGTCATTATATTTGCTATTTCTTTAAAATATCATTCATCAAAATATATTTTTAGGTAACATTTTGAGGAGACCGTTACACATTTTTATTAGAATACATATCCCAACTGCATTTTGAGGTGATATTGATACTTTGATATTGATTAAGAGTTTTAAACAACTCCAATAGCGATGTCCCAGGCAACATGAACACAGGTTTGATGATGTTCCTCTGAATTAGCTTCTTTGTCACCAGGATATGTGTTGTTTTACAGTACAACAGGGCACTCGGGTGGACAAACTAATACTTCTAACATTTCTTTATTACTTCATCATATTTTTACATTTCTGTACTGCAATGTCTTGTTACTTATTGGCTGAAGTATACATGGATACAAATGTATCCGCAACTAGAATGGCACTCAGAGAGCGCAGACCTTTGCCAAGGCCCATGCTGCATTCATGTGCTCCTCGGGTGGTTCCTCCGACTTCGGCGTGTTCATACGCAAAGAAGATGTGTTGTATTTTATTGCACACCTTGATAGCGGATTCTGTCATTTTCCCACTCGAAAACACATTTTTCAGTTTATTTTGACGCCACATGAATGCAGCACAATTGCTTGCAATGTTCATGAAAGTGAAACTTCATGTGTGCATCGGCCTCATTCGGATCTGCTACAAATTTCAAACTTCAGGCCAGTAGTTTTTCCGTAATCCTGTTGACGGACAGGAAAACAGAAAAACAAACCAAGCTGAAAAACGTAATACCATAGACTGAGGTAATAATATAATGCATACATCTGCCAGGCCAATTCATCAGTCTAGTTGTAGAATACACACACTAAAGGCCCAGTCACTCGAGCGTGGATAGATCTGTTGCCTGACATTTTAAAAAAATTAAAATCTATTATTATATGTCATACATGAATAAATATAAGGATAGTATGCACGATGGACAGGGAAGGGAGAGACCACAGGACTATCTAGACCTGCTGTGCCGTTTTGTCCATCTTTACAACATCTCGGGACTAATTTGCTCCAGATGTTGCAATGCAACCTAAATATTGTAAACTTTCCTCCTTCTGTCGCTCTTCTCTGCGCTTCTCTCCTCTCCCCCTCCCACCTTCAGATGCTGGGATCAGGTCAGGCTGTGGGTCAGGGGTTGTGATGATGTCATAGCCATGGCACTAAGGGGAGGGAGGGGGGGGGCTGCAACAGCGAGCCAATAGGATGAGTCATGGGAGTTTTGAGGCAGATGGAGCATCAACCACAGACACGCACACTCTCCATACGGTAGCTTCTGTTGACTGCCTCTATCTCACACACACACACACACACCACAAGGGGGGGGGGTTATGAGTCAGCAGAGGGGGAGTCTGATCTGTGGCAGTCTGTGTCCGTATATGGGCTCCATCAGGCTTGGTGCACTGTGGTCTGCCCGGAATGCTGGCAGATTCCTTTCATATTTAGTGGCTTTGTGTGTGGGAAGCATGAATCAAAGAGCAACACATATACACACATTAACAGAAAGCGTGAGTGACTTTATGTCTAAAAATACCTGGGAGGAGAGCAGGCATGTCTGCTGTCCGAACCTTAGATGAGGCTCTGCTTCAGAGCTGCGACGATTTCTCGACTAATATAATAAAAGAAAATAATGATGGTAATCCATTATTGTTAAAGTAATTTTTCATGCCAAAATGGATTGATGGTTTGGATGGAGACAGGGTCTTGCTTCAACCCTGAGAAGTAAAACTTGTTATGGCAGGTTTTAACTATTTTTTACTTTTTATAGACAATTATTCAATGAACTGAGAAAGATCAACATTTCCTTATCAATCCCCTTAATCATTAGTGGAACTCTTCTGCTTTAGTGTGATTGTGCTGAGGCTGACAGTCCCGCTATGTGACACACCCCTACTTTAGCTGAGCAACATTCCTGCTGCAAGTACCAACCTGCGGTACACATTATACACATTCTCCTATCCTATGAGGCCCCTTGAGGCAAATTTGTGATAACGGGCTATTTAAATGAAATTGACTACACTTGACTATCAGTACAAATGAGAATTATAGCTGTCAGATTTATCTCTGCATTTCTTTTGTAAAGTATTTGTTTGTGGAGAGGGGAGAGAAAAGGGAGGGGTATAACATGCAACAAAGGTCCCAAGGCTGGACATGAACCCGGGATGTTGCCATGTGGCATGCACTGTAACCACTGGTCTACGAAGGCGCTGCCCCGCAACATTTTCATCTCTTGTTCCCTCTTTCTGTCTCTGCTTTACGATCACCCTCCCCTGGCCCTTGGTTTGCCTCTTCTTCTTCTTTCGTATCATTCCTGAGCGGACTAAGTTGGCACTCTGTTGCTATAACGATCCAGATCTCTCAAAGTTCCCATGGTGATGGGTATTATTGTCCGCTGGTAGCAGCTGACATGTCATGTATCGCAGGGTTGGCATCTCTCTGTTGGAGCATGAATTCAGACGAGCAGCAGGCTGAGATGAACTCGGAGTTCCCAGTTGTAGTTCTGCATGTAGGCAAAGAACTCCTCTAATTTAAGTGTGTGTGTGTGTGTGTGTGTGTGTGTGTGTGTGTGTGTGTGTGTGAACTGCCTTTTGTTTCCTTGCTGGTCTGCTCCTCGTCTTCATCATGCATGAAATTCCCGCCCACTCCCTCGCTTTTGGTTTAGACCCCCATTCATCTCGACCCTGTCCTCAAACTCCTACTGCAACTCTGACCAAACAGCTTTCAGACCCTCCTACTGCAGGCCTTAAATATTCAGCCTTTTCAGTATCCCCCACCCCCACCAGCACTGTTCTACAAAAACAACTTAGAAAAATAAATTCAGGAGCTATTTGTAATGATTATTCCAGTCTAGACAACAATAAATAATCAAATGAAGTTGACAACGATGTGAATAGTTAAATAGACGGTGTTCGTTATGATGTTTTCTGCAGACCTCATGAGAGTGTTGATGGATCTAACATCACAGAGAAACTGCCAACTGAACACAGCTGCTGTCAGAAGGGCGTCGTGTCCCTGCCCTTGCAGAAAGCCTGAAACCGGGCTTGTCACCTACAGTCGGGCCCCATTCGTACGTATAGCCATCAGCACCTAGCCTTAAATCCTTTCAAGAACCAGAATGCTCCTCCTTAACTATGTTCTAATCACCATCAGCTACGAGACCCACAAACTCATTGCTCCACCCTTTCCTCACGGATGGACCTGAGCAATCAAGCCTCCTGATCAATTGCTACTTCTTGCGCAACATGTGTGGGCACAATGTAGTGTTTCTGTTGGGTGTGTGTGTGTATGTGGTTCCCTTCCTCATGCCTGGGCTGGCTTCTGGTTGCATCACTTTCTCCTCTGCCTGCGGAGAGTCTAGCTCTGTCTGAACAACACAGACGAACGCCTCAAATGTTAGAAACAACCAAACGAGATGTGCTAGTTGTGTCATTCTGTTGCGATATGGACAGGTGTCTGAGTGAAAGAATTTAAATCTAAAATCAATTAATTACCTAAAACCTTTTCACAATTCAAGTTAAGATAGGAGAAGAATTCCAACCTTGTTTTACTCCAGGAACCATGCAAACCCGCTCAGACAAATGACTGCAGGGTCACAGTAGTCGGCTTTGTCGGCTCCAGCTCTGATCGGCAGTGATGGAAACATGAAATCTTTTCCAGTGCAATGCTGTGTTGCGCGCATTGAAGTAAATGTATAATAAATAAAATCAGGTATTTGGATAATTATT
The DNA here is from genome assembly GCA_943590825.1 of Bovichtus diacanthus. Classification (NCBI taxonomy): domain Eukaryota; kingdom Metazoa; phylum Chordata; class Actinopteri; order Perciformes; family Bovichtidae; genus Bovichtus; species Bovichtus diacanthus. The sequence goes on along the minus strand of CALSBV010011210.1, from coordinate 1,309,904 downwards.
ATAATTTATTAACGTACAAAACATACAATTAATATTCTCTCCTCCGTGCCTCCAGACTCCATTGACAGTCAGTCATTTCATCTCGCTGATCATCATAAAACATTCAAACTCGATAGAAACAAAATAAACCTCATCGACAGTCTTTCTACTGTTCCACACATTCACCAACTCTGGTTTGAAAGGGAGACTGAAAAAGTCAGTGATATAAAACAGAAGTAACCACAGTAACTGCTTTCTACTGTTGACTAACTCTGCTTTCCGGGCATTCGTGAAGTCGAATGCGACACCCTAGGAAAAAAAACAGAAAGGCATACTCGTCTACTGGCATTGGGAAAGGAGTCAATCGCCTATTTCTAGCATGCTTTCCAGTGTTTAAAAAAAAAAAACGTTTTTATATGTGTTAATTTTAGTGTAAAAAAAGGGTATTATATATGATCTGAACCAGATAATAAAAGCTGCATTTCTAGTCTGTCTACAGTACTGAGGGCTGCACTAAGATCAAGCAGCACCAGATGTTTAAACTGAATCAGTATTCAGATGAAGTCAACGTAAACACACGGTCTCTGCCCAGACCAGAGCACGGTCCATGATTTCTAGGTATGCTTCGCACTCCTCCTTGAGGACATGGCCATGCATTAGATGGCAGATAACGGAGACACTCCTGAGGGGAATTTGGAATTTGTAGCACAGATGATAACAGATCCTTACTTCTGAAGTTTAAGTAGAAGAGCAAAGATCAAACAAAAGCACGAGTCCTTCCTCTAGCCAACTGTTCCTTGTGCAGTTCCATCTATTTTGAAGGAGGGGCTGTATCTTCAAATCACCGTAAACATTTCAAATGACCTTCAGCCTTCTTTCTTTTTATTCAACTGAAATTCTTCTAAACAAACAACTGTTTGTCCTCTATGATTTGGATGCCAGTTGTTTTCCACTTTCGTATGAATGTGTTTAAGCATGACTTTAAATTCTCCCCCCTCTCTTTTCCTCCTCCAGACTCTAAAGCCATCGTGGATGGGAACCTGAAGCTGATCCTAGGTCTGATCTGGACCTTGATCCTGCACTACTCCATCTCCATGCCCATGTGGGATGAGGAAGAGGAGGCAGATTCCAGCAAGCAGAAGACGCCCAAGCAGAGGCTGCTAGGATGGATCCAGAACAAACTGCCAGAGCTTCCTATCACCAACTTCCACAGGGACTGGCAGACCGGCCGGGCTCTGGGTGCCCTGGTCGACAGCTGTGCTCCAGGTGTGTGTGTTGTGTGTATCTTAAGTTTCAAACTTCAGTTTGTCCCTTTATACAAACTATTTCCTTAAGCTCAGGGGTTCATTTAGGAGCGTTGCATAAAGCCCTTTAGGTTCTCTGCTTGCCTAAGTGCTGAGACTAATGCTTGTTACGGTAGTTACTGTCATAATACAGCACAAGGGCACCTAAATTACCATGGTTACCCTTCACTCACAACATCACCCTTTAACGTTACTTTACACCATTATTGTCAGTGTTAGCTAGCTTCTCCAAAGTTGACAAAAAAGAAGATGAGAATGTTGTTCTCCTCCAAGAATATGGAGAGGGAAAGCACATCATCTAAGGTTGAACCCAGCCATAAAAAAATACACACAAGCAGAAGATGTGGCAATAAGTAACTGACAAAAGAGATTTTGAAGAACAGAGGGGGAGAGGGGGGGAGGGTGTAGGTGAAGGAAAGTAAGCCATAAAGAAGGCTTCTGTTTACATGCTCAGGATGTTTGGCATACCTGTGGATCACCAACAGCCTTGATCCAGAGATAAAGATTCAACTAAGGATGCAGCAGAAGATTTCCAACAGTGTCCAAAAATAACAACCCTCAGACCTGAGAGTTGGTTATGAACAAGACGATAAAAAAAATGCTGACACACTTTGCCAGGATATGCATTTGTGGTTATGAAGGAACTTCATAACATCCAATGGAGGAATTCAAGGGCAGACATCTTGATAAGCCACACACACCAATGACTCGAATTACTGCTGCAGATTCACCTCCAAATAAAGATTAGGCATGTTTTGCATTCTCCCTGTATCAGCTGGCTGGTGGCAAGGCTGTAACTTTAGAGTCAACATGTTGGCCATAATTACACAGATCGGCTGTAACACAAGAAGCTCGGTTTCTTTGTGTAGTGAAGTTCACGTCTACTTAAATGTCCCATAATCCCACAGAAATCCTGCTTCCCTATTTCATACTGAAGGCATTTCTCTCCCAACACGCAACAACTAAGTGCTGCATCTTATGTTCCTGATGCTCTCTCTCATGCATTCACTTAGCAAGACACAATGTAAGACTGTAAGAGCGTGCACATATATGCGTTTCTTTCTTCAGCTATAGCAAAGCATGAAACAAATGGACAGTATTGTTTATTGCGTGTTTAACAGTGTGGTAGTGTTACAAAATGTTTTTTAAATGCAGGTTATTTATATAGATTTGGATAGAATTGCCTGTCCAGTTCTCATTAGAATCTCATTATAGTGTCATGATATGTTTTGCCCTGCTGCTTTTTGTAAATCCAACTTGCGTCCTCTCCTTCCTGCAGGTCTGTGTCCTGACTGGGATCAGTGGGATCAGACCAAACCAGTGGACAACGCCCGTGAGGCCATGCAGCAAGCTGACGACTGGCTGGGCATCCCACAGGTAAAATAAATACATACCATTACAATAAGCTTCTTTTGAAATGAGAAATAAATGTCTGTTCAGGACCGCCTGCCGACTCTTTAGGAAAGTATTGCGGAGTGTGTGTGTGGACCATTTTGTGATATTTGAAATGGAGAGCTAAACGGTGGCATTTCTGTAGAATACTTATACCTATAGTTTATTGGTACGAGGGAAAATTGGATTAATAAACCCTTTTTTGCTTTGTGGACTGCGTTTCTCCAACAGAGTGATGCGTCTTCTCAATAGCAGATCATGTCTCTTCAATTTCAGGAGTCACGTTCTCCCTGTTGAACTTTCATCTTCATCAATCATTTAAGCTTATAAATAGTGTTTTTGTTGGAGACTATTATTACACATTTGGCACTCTAGTGAGTATTTTAATTTAGTTGACAATAAGAACAATATAGAATATCACCAGACCTAACTTAAAGGCCAGCTCATTCTTTAATACTACTACTACTAATAATAATGAGTAGGTTTGTTTGATCGATTGAACGTCCTTCCTGCATGGGACATAACCTTATTAACATACTGCAACAATGTCGAGTCTGCTGGTATGCTCACTCGGACATCATGTAGAGCATCGACTCGATCTTAACTCAAACATTTGATCTCCTTTTTAGTGATGAAAAGCTCAATATATTCGGAGACTTTAAACGGAGAGCCCTCTGCTTGGGTTCTGGTGACTGTCTGACAGTGTTGTGTTGGCATGATTGGCACAGTGCTGGCAGCTGGCACAGCATAGCGTGCTGACACTTGTCTCTGTGGTCGCTGCTGTTTCCGCCCTCAGCTCTGTTTCTGCTCTGAAACCGTCTCCATCTCTTCCCCTGTTGTCCTTGTGGGTTGTAGAATCAGACAATGTATGTCTGTATGACTGCTGGTTTGCGTGCAAGTTAGTCTCAGGTACTTTCTGAGCAGAGGAAGAGGTTGGTATGTGGTTTTGATCACTGAATCACAATACAATACTAAAAAAACATTTTCTTTCTTGTCTTGTTCTCGTAGGTGATCACCCCTGAAGAGATCGTTGACCCCAATGTGGACGAACATTCAGTCATGACCTACCTGTCCCAGTTCCCCAAAGCTAAACTGAAGCCTGGCGCACCTCTACGACCCAAACTCAACCCCAAGAAGGCCCGCGCCTATGGGCCAGGTACACACACACACACACACACACACACACACACACACACACACACA
>CALSBV010011210.1:1286444-1299249 GCA_943590825.1 Bovichtus diacanthus | reverse complement strand
ACACACACACACACACACACACACACACACACACACACACACACACAAAGAGGTTAAGTACTACGTGTTAAACACGTTCTGACTTAGCATTCTTTTTGTATGTGAGACTATCACGAAATACAAGTTATAAATGCAAAATATGTAATTTTCTTTCAATCAAAACAACAACAAAAGACTTTGGCAGAGTCGCAAAGTAGCGTGGGATCATGGGAGCTGCCGCTAACGTCTGCTCCGCTTGTTTCTCTGATCACTTGAGAAACAGACGTGTAATGACTAAAATCCTTCATCTGAAAAAGGTCTAAAAAAGGTTGAACGGTAAAAATGTGGCTTGAAAAAAGGGATACAACGCCATGACAGGAGACCAAATGAAACAGACAGATTACACATTCCTCTGGGCTTGAACATTGTTGGAAACATTTGGGATAATGCGAGTTCACAACTCAACAAAATATGCAACATCGGTCTGGTCGTTTTTAGACATTTTAATGCTGATGGTGAATAGAGATGCACAGAAACATTAGAAGACACACTTACCTTTGGGTCCTTGCACGCGGACCTGCATTGGGGCGACTCCAGCTTTGGAGGCGTCCACTGTAAATGCCTGAGGAATGTTGGCTCTGACATTGTTCCCCAGGCCTGGACCCTGGCACTTCACCTTGGTACTGTCCACTGTGTCACTCACTGGCACAGAGAATGGACTACCTGCACAGACAGAACCAAAAACCAAAAGTTTGAAAAAAATATTCTAAAAAGTTGCCCAAGCAGTTTAGCTAACTGAGATGTTGACATTTTATGAACATCATCATATCCACTTTTTCCTCTCATGTTTCTTGTTCTCTCTCCATACCAGTCTAAAATCAGATTTTTTTTCCAGAGACTCCGACCAATAGAGTGCTGCAGAAATTAGTCTAAAAACCCGGAAATTAGTCAGCATTTTTTTCGACGCCACTGTTTGTTGAACACTAGTCCGTCTTTAGCTTAGTGGTGGTGACGTTAAAGTCATACGACCATGCTGAAGTTTGTTTATAGCCTAATGTTAGATAAAAATTAAAATGTATTGTGTAAATCATAAAAGTGGGGTTCATCTGTATATATTATCTTGCTGAACAAAACGTGTAAGTATCAGAAAATGTTGTTTGCCACAGAGCTTATCTACTGCATTAATCCAAAAGCCAATGGAAAAGTCCCTTTGGCTTTTTGTTAAGGGGAACAGGGCGATGCTAAGAACAGGTCATCCCTGATCGAGCGGATATCACGTATTCTGAACCCGGCATTAGAGATCATCGTACAGAAGTGTATTCACAGCATTCCTGTGCCCTCAGGAAAAGGAAGCAATCCTTTAATTGTGATGCAACCAGATCAGAAGTTAACTCACTCATATTTAAATTAACTAACTAATTAATCATGACAATAATTTGGAAATGTTTTTGACTATTCGTTTTTCCAGCTGTACCTTTGATGGGCTGTCCTCCATAGGTGATGTTGAGGTTGTATGTGCCGGGCTCGTATGGGATGTACTCCACACTGCAGCTGCCATCCTTGTTGTCAGTGCAGGACATTTTGGCCTCTGATGGACCCTCCACTGCCAGACCCAGACCACCAGTGCCTGCTCCTCTGCAGAGAGAAGACCATGGACATTCAAATCACTTCAGTCACATTTGTTTTTTCCACCTTGAACTCTTGAAGGTTGAAGGTTTTGTCTCACTCACCGGGTTTCCACTGTGAACTTGTTGGGCTTGTTGGTGGTGCCACCCTTCAGGCCAGGACCATGCACACGAACACGGGCTGGATCACAGCCTTCGGTGACGGCAACACGGAACGGACTCTTGGGCACTGGAGAGCCGTCATAGCAAACCTCCACACTGTGTGGGCCTGAGACACACACACAGCATCAGCTTCAAACTCATGTGTTGGAGAATAACAGACCTACAAATTCTGCACATATTGTACTGTTCGAACTCACCCTCCTCATAGGGAGTGTACTCGACGCTGTAGGTTCCATCTCCGAGGTCGGCGATCAGGGCGTCTGTACGGCTGCCAGACGGGTTGCTGATGAGGGTTTTGATGTGGTCACCTCCGGTCTGCGTGAGAGCACGAGCATCCACAGTGAAGTCTGTGGTCGCCTCACGGAAAACCCCTAAAAAACACAGGACGGGGAACATGCAGCATGTTGGTGAACTGTTTGCAAGCTTTGATTACATTTAAGGATGCACCAATCCCATTCAGATTCTTCTGATGCAGAGTTTTCTTTTTTCTTTTTCCAAATATGCACACCACACCATGTGGAACTCAATGGAATCGTTTTTAATATGAGGTCTGGGATTGCTGTGACTCAGCAGCCCACTCTGACTGAACAAATACAAGTGGCGAGCACAAATACTGTATTTCACAGTGATATTAACAAAGAAACTGTTTCAATGTGGATCAGTCTAACTGACAACAGGATATACACGGGAATAGGATGAAAACAAAAAAAAATTGCATATATATGCTTACTCAACATAATGTAAACAATTTCAATGTAGTACATAAAAAATACATGCAAAAGCTACATGTAGGATATGCAAAACATTTTTAAAACAAACAAAAAACCTCAGAACAATGAAAAATATATACATAAAATATAATGAGAAAAACACTTAACAATGGGAAATATTTGAATCTTTTGCAAGTGATTTTACCTTTGCCCTCCACTCCTGGTCCAAACACACGGACTCCGCTGGCGTCGACGGCTGGCTCCACGGTGAGCCGAGCGGGGAAGTTGGGCACGTCCTGGCCGCCGTAACGGATGGTGAGAGTGTAGGAGCCAGGGTAGAGAGGGATGTAGGTGATGGTGTAGGTCCCGTCTCCATTGTCCTGGATGTGAACCTCCGCCTCTGTACCGCTGTCAGAGATGATCTCGATGGTCAGCTCAGCCGGACCGGCATTGGTACAGTCCACAATGAACTCCCCTTTCTCCCCGACCTTGGCGCGCTCCAAGCCTGGGCCAGAGCAGCGGACCTGAGAGGATACATGATTAATGCCAAGTGTGTCGGCAACAAAATGACTTCTAATTAATTAATTCATGTTTTCAAAAAATAAATAAATATATATATATATATATATATATATATATATATATATATATATATAAAATAATATCTTATTATCATTTTGAGGAGTGTAAAAACAACAGAATGACAAGTCAGGAGCATGGATCTTATAATCAACAGAGCGTTACCATCCCAAACCCACCCTAAAAAGAGAAATAGAAAAATAACTATTTTTTTTTTTTTATTATATAATAATAAAATAAGTTATAATTACATTTTAAAAAAATACAATTTTAAATCATAATATTAGAAGAATTATATGAAAAAATACAATTGAAAATAGAAGAAGCATCAAGTCCATGAGCAGTGATTGTGGGAAAAATAGCTGGAGTAGAAATGAATTGGCAAGTCTGCTAGACAAAAATAAGTGAGATAGTTACACATAAGGTATTTAATAAATTTATAAATTATTCACATTTTATGGTGTAGATGTGTAACAGCAGCGTCTCTCAGTAACTTTACCTTGGAAGGATCTGAGACAGGATACGCTGTGGGGTTGAAGGGGGATCCGGGGATCGGCACGCCATCATAGGTCAGTTCAACCTGGTACGGCCCCGCCTCGCGGGGGATGAACTTCACCTGACTGCTTTCTGGGCTCAGCCCTGGCTCAACCTGGAACAAGAAATATGAACAGTAATAAAAACACATACCAACAGCCTGCATGCGTCATAATAAAGATGAAAGATTTTGCTCAAAATCTAAGACATTTATAATTCAAATACATTATACAAAAAACAAGGCAATTCTGAGAGGAGCACATATGGTTTGTAGTTCTTTCCAGAAGAAAATGAATGAACACCTTGCTGGCCACTGGCTTCCCTGATGGTGCGGTCACCTTAGCGGCGACCTTCCCCTGACCACCAGCACCCTTTGATTTGACGGTCACCTCCTGGTCTTTGCCTACAGTCATCTCTACAGTGACACAAAGAAAAGAGAGCACTGGTCTGTGAACAGACTCCACTCCTGATGCGGTGGGAACAAGACTATTCTACATCTTCCATTATATGGTCGATATATGGGCAACCACCAAAAGAAAAATAGACCAACAGACATGATTTAATTATTCATGACAAAATCAACAATTGAAAACTACGAAATACAAGGTCAAATGTTTCCACTTTGTGAGTCATCGTTTTGACATACCGGTATATAAAATGTTAATTTCCTTTAAGTCAAAATCCTGCAGTATAAAGTCAAAATGATGAAATAGTAACTCAAAATGTTTTTACTTAAAACTCACAATTAATATTATTTTTATGATCTGCCTTGCATAACTTTTCATCCATTTCTTTCTTTTGCTGCCAGAAATGGGCTTTTAATGCAAACAAGAGAAATGCTAAAGGTCCAGGGTAACAGATCATTTACACACTCCCAGACAGTGACAAGAGGAATGTACGCACTGTCTCCCAGGCCGGTCACGTTGACCTTGCTGAGGTCCAGTGTGGGGGCCACAGCAACGTTGAAGGGACTCTTGGGGACGTTATCTCCACCGTAGGTCACAGCGACTCCCAGAGGACCCTGAGGCAGGAAGGGGAGGAGGGACAGATGTGATCACACATATTATGATGTAGTAGATGGTGGACAGAATCATGCTGCCTTGACTTATAACATAATAAAAGTAACTGACAATTTACTATATGAACATCATGCTGTATTGAAGAAAACTTGAAACTAGTGATTGAGACAATAAACTCATCAGGAAAATGTTTACTGAGTTTCTTGGACTTGTATACAAATTATTTTTGTTTCTCCTTTTGGCATGTGCGAGTGCTTCTTCCATCTTACCTGCTGCACAGGTGTGTACTTCACGGTGTGTGTGTTGTCGTGGTTGTTGATGATTTCAAAGTCCTTGACAGCCTCTCCTTTGGTCGGCCCGCTGAAGTTGCAGTCCAGGTTTGCTTTTCCTGCGCCTTTAGTGCTCACAGTGAAATGAGTGGGCTTGCTTAACTCAACACCTGAGAGAGAAAGGATTCAAAGAATTAGTGAGTCTGGACTAAAAATTATGTTATAATAATAAAAAATAAAAAAATTCTCAAACTCCAGCAGTTTATACAAAGCTTTTATTTACCAATGCCTGCCAAGTAATACTCTTTTTTGTTGTTGTTTCAATTAGGTTTGATTGCAATAACTAAAATAACTGGGTAGTTGGTATGAGCTGTGATCACCATTATAGTTTAACAGAAAGTTGCAGATTTAAATATGGAGATGTTCTTGTTCTCACCACTGCGGCTGAGTCCTGGGCCCTCTGCCTTCACTTTGCTGGCATCATGAGAAGGATCCACTTTGATCCTGATGGGTGTCATGGGAATAGCCTGAACACCAAACACAAGCAAAACTGTGTTCAAAGATGCGTTTTAACACATGCACTACATCCTTCGATGCGACTCGTGCACATTCTGCTCTCATCCAGGCATCATTCAGACTCACCTGGTCAGCGAACAGCACCATGATGGTGTAGCTGCCCGCTCCAGGGGGAGTGTATTTGACGGTGAATGTGTCGTTGTCGTTCCTGATGATGTCAAAGTCAATGTCGGCCTCTGCAGGTCCCACCACTCCGGGGGCACACTTGATCCCGATACTTATGTCACCTGAGGGCCGGAGACAAAAGTCTTCATAACACACTGATGGTTTCAACTGATGCCCATTCTATTGTCTTAATTTAGCTAAAGAGTTAAGGAAACTAAAATAAACACACATCATCTAGAGTCGGGGAATAAAAGCCTAATATTCACTCTCCTTTAAGCTCGGTTTTGCTCTCCACCAACTTTGGAGGGGAAATATATGTCCTATTAGCTGCTAAATGCTCCCCTTTCTGCACTAGCTGGTTGCTAACTTGGTCTGTCATTTGGTGCTGAGCTGGTAGTGTAAAGTGGGTTTATTAGAGAATTTAGTTTTGTTGCTGAAAACAGCTGGTTGGAACAATGACAGCTAATTTGCAGTCCAGAAAACTAAAACAATGGGCTGAAGGACGCTTAAACCGCTCTGTAAAGCTGAAAAGAACTGCAGTCGGGTGGTAGTTATGTGGTTTGTAACTACGACTTCCACACAGTAATTTGATCCATTGTTGATAAACCAATGTTGATTTTTGCAGCTTTAAATACACACTGCAGATCTGTCATGTGGATTTTAAAACGTGGGAGGACATACTGTGCTGTGATTATGTCGTGCAACAGTTGTATGTAGCTTTACCTTGACCAGCCTCTGCGCAGTCAACAGTGAAGTAAGTTGGCTCGAAGGCCTTGAGGCCGGTCTTGGCCACCCCAGGTCCTGACACCTTCACCTTGTTTGGATGACATCCTGCACCGATATTCATCTGCGATCAAAAACAGAACAGCTTGAGAGACTTTTCTGTGATAAAATGTCCTTTTTGTAAACCCTCTCTAAATGTGTACTCACCCTGAATGGACTCTCAGGGATGTTGACTCCTCCCCAGGAGACCATAGCAGTGTGTTTCACGGGTTTACGTGGGGTGTAAGTACAGGCATATGTGCCGTTGCCATTATCCTTAACCTGTACATCCACAGGAGTACCTTCACCATCCTGTGCACAAAACCAAACAGGTGTTTGAGAGGATGACCCAGGTGCAGAGGATCCTACACACGCTGGTCATATGTGGAAACACACAAACAAAGCCCTACCTGAGCCACAATCTTCAGAGGAGCTTTTCCTCCTTGCTTGGCATCGACTGTGAACTCAGTGGGCTTTCCAACTGCCAAACCACTGCTCTGAAGGCCTGGACCGTGCGCCTTAACCTGTCAATAAACACATTCATGGAGCTTTAGGAATACAGTTCAGCATTGGGAGATATTAGATTAATCAGAAGAAACGTCTTATTTTTATACATTCCTTTAATGACAGATGTTAGGACCTGGACACTCAAAAGTGATCCGTTTCATTCTGAAAAGTCAGCTTTTTAAAAACCAACATGGCTCAGTTAAAAATTTTGTTTCAAAACAAAACTCCTCATCTCTTCTCATGACATGATTTGACATCAGATGATTTGCTAACACTATTTTTCATAACAATGTTTGTTCAAACAGAGAGAGACTGAAGTCTCATCTGTCACTGGATTTAAATTAATGCCTCGGACTGCAGTAAATGCAGAAAAATTTAAATAAGGGAACTGCAATGTCGTATAAGGGCCATTGTAAGAAAAAGATAATAAGAAATAAAAAATAATAATAAGAAAAAGCTCAGCGATTTCAGAGAGTAAAGTTGACAAATTATGAGAAAAAGACAAAAATGGTGAATTTACGAGAAAAAACCTCTGCAGTCAAGCCAGCCGTCACCAGCATCTCCGTGGTCAAATCAGCCGATGGTAAAATTGTATATACACTGACATTTATGGTAAATGCACTTAAAGAGTTTATTCTTAGAATATTACCCCTCTCCCCGGGCATTTTCTACCTACAATAGCCCTAGTACACCGCTGTTTATAACACAAGAATTTTGAAGCTGCACAACATGTACGTGCAGGTGTCCCTGGGTGTGCGTTTACCTTGTCGGGGTAGAAGTCTTTGCCTGGTGGGTTGACAATCTCAGCCATGAAGGGAGAGTGCTGGATGTCTTCGTTGTTGCAGAGCACATGCACTGCATACTCCCCAGGCTCCGTGGGCCAGTAGCGCACGTCACATGATCCATCGCCCTTGTCGTCACATTCAATCTTGGCCTGAGATGGACCTTCCACAGAGAAACCTGAACGGGGGGGGACGACGACGACGACAACAACAAAACATCAAGCTTAGAAGAGCTTTCAGTGAGTAACTAAAGGTAGAACTTTGGATACAACACTTACTACTTTCAGGGTTCTTTTGCTGCGTGCTACCGTGTTACTTACCCAGTGTACCGACGTTGTCTCCAACAGCCTCCACCACAAAGTCAGCAGATTTGCTAACAACTCCATGCTCCAGCCCCGGACCCCAGGCCCTCACCTTCTGCTGGCCGGCCTCAGCGCCAATCTTGACCTCAATGGGACTAAACGGAGCAGAGAGCGATGAGTCGCGAGGACAAGTCAACGTAGCTCAGCGGTAGTACTTGTATCGGTGTGAGTGTGTGTACCTGCGGGGGATGTGCTGTCCTCCCCAGGTGATTGTGATGGTATATGTTCCAGGTGTTGTGGGGTAATAATCAAAACCATACACACCGTCCCCGAGATCTTTCCTTTTACACGGCTCCTCAAGACCCTCTGCGAACAGTCGTGCACTTTAGTATCACTCAAAATCATTTTACATTTTTTTTTTAAACCAATTCTTCTCAACTGCCAGTTTTAGGAGCCAAGTTAAAAGAAATAACAATTTATTGTTTCTTTTTTGGGGACATGATCAATTAATTTCAACCAGGGTATGATGACAAACGCAGCTTTCAGTTCAGTTTATGAAGCTTGAACCTACCTTAGTTCTTTGGCCACTTGGGGGCAACGGAACAAGTTAAACACAACATATTATCACTTGTATTAAACTGTTAAAGCGTTTTTCTTCACGCAAACTGTCATTCTATGGCCGCTTGAGGCAAATATGTTATTTTGGGCAATATTAAAAAAAATTACTTGAACTGAGTGTAGCGTTGATATGGAGCTAGCTAGATTTGATTCATTTTAAAACTCTTTTAATGACTGTTTTTGCTTTTCGAAAAGAGCCAATGGACACATCTACGGACTTTTTGGGCAGCCATGAGCTACTCTCCCTTGAAGAGTCGTCAATGAGAGGATAGCAGCTTGAATAATGATAATAATAACAGCTATTGATAAAACTACCAAGAGTCTGTTAGACCTTAGTTTGACTTTATTTTGTGAAAATTTTTTTCCAATCGTTAAAACTTTTTTTTTTTATCTTTTATGGACACTTTTATTTATTATTTTTTTATTTATTTTTTTTTTTTTTTAAATCGCCATAGCGATAAACACATCGCAAAAGACTGCATTACTGCAAAGAGAATATCAGTAGAAAACTGCACTTTTTTTTTTATTGCTGCCTTTTGTGTTCAGTTCAATGTTCAATTTGTTCATTAAAAAATGTTGGAATTCATTTCCTGTCATTTTTTCTTTTTTATTCAACAAGCCATGTGTTGTATTTTAGCAGTATACTAAAAGCAGCTCTTTAAGATCTGTTTTATTTATCACAAGTAATATAGTTATCGTGATATTCAACAACATTATCACATATTGCATATTTTCCTCATATCGCTGCGGCCTACAATGGATACGGCTAACAGTGGCTTATTGTGCACTCGAGTTTATTCACTGGAAACAGCTGCCTATCTGAGGATTGTATTTATGAGTTAATCAATGCTTCAAATGCGTTTTACAGTCTACATGCAGCACATCAGTACTCTTCTAAAGTGATACGTAACCATAGATGGAGTTGATAAATCAATTTGCAATCATAAAAAATAATAGAAAAAGACTGGTGTTTGCAGTGCAACTCACTGGGTCCCTTGATGGACACTTTGAGCTCTCCGGTGCCGGCCCCTTTGGTGTAAACCTGGAAGTCTGCAGTCTCCTTCACCCTCAAGCCTTTTGGCTGCAGACCACGACCCTTAGCTCTGCAGAGGCTGGGGTTGCATGCTGTGGAGAGACGCACAGAGGGAAAGTGAGAGAGGAAGAGACACAGAGACAGCTATTCTGACTCCAACAGTATGACTATGTGTGAGTTCAGTGGTGGTTTCAGTGGGGAGAAGAGGAAAGAGGTGCAGGATGAATGATGAAACCAAAACAATTTCCATCCCAATTTTACATCCACCGTTAGAGAAGGACGAAGGGTTGCTGGAAAGCGTTCCGTGCTTTCGTCCAACCCTTCCCTATCCATCCATCTTATCCCACAGAGTGAATTCATAGACCACTGTAGAGGAAATGAGCCTTTATCCTCACACAGGAAGTGGAGTATCCTCCATATCTCCTGATTAAAAGTGCATAAAAATAGGAGGTGCTGAGTCACAGTTTGATGCCCTGCAGGAAGAAAAAGGAAACCCTGCAGGAACAGAGGCTATTAAAGGGGATCAAGATATGTTCCAGGAAGCGGACTACTTGCCACTCTAAGAGGAAGAATACATTTATATTTTATGATATTAAAAACTTTTTTGAAGTCAGAAGGTGACGTGTGCAGGTCTGGTATAATTGGCAGAAGCACTACAACAAATGATCATTTGTTAAAAAACTGAAATATTTTCATCTTGTATGCAAGAAGGTTTATTTGCCAGGTTAAAAGGAAGACTACCTTTGTGTGTGGCTATCGGGAGACGTAGTGAAAAGGTTGTTTTGAAAGGTGAAACACTAACAAATATAGATTGAAGCAGAATACTTCGTTAACTGCAACTCTGCACAAATACAGAGTTTATATAAAATGAAGAGACATGCAAAAAAAAAAAAAAAAGAAGACGTGCAGCATTCAAATGTTGATTTAGAATTTGAATGTCATAGTCTCTGGATATCGTAATATCATTATATATGGCATTAGTGTCTTTTCCTGGTTTTAAAGGCTGCATTACAGAAAGGTGATGTAATTTTCTGAACTACCAAGTGGTTACCCACTCAGTCATTATATCCACATTACTGATGATCATTTATCAGAAAGCTCATCGTATAAATATTCTGTGAAAGCATCATAACTCGACCCAACAATATCGATATATTTTGTATTTGCTCTATATCACCCAGCCCTGATATGGTGATGAGGTAATTTTTACACACACCCACACACACACACACACACACACACACCCACACACCCACACCCACACCCAGTACCCAAAAGAGATCCCAGGAAACAGGAAATGACAGCAGAAGAAAGAGACCGCTCCAGAGAGAGGACAGATACCACCAGGCCTCTATCAAAGAGAAGAAGGGGAGGGAGGGGGAAGAGAAGAGAGAGGACATCCAGTACAGCGGCAGGAAACGACAGGAAAGCATTAGACACAACCAAAGAAAAAACAGCAGGCTGAGCAAATATTTAAAAAGGTATAAAAAAATCTATTATTGCTTTTAAGATTCCCAGTGGACTTTGTTACAGCTTAGAGTCATTAGAGGCTGAGATCCTGGACTTCCATTATTGTAATGCTGGTGTTTACTTTAAAGCAACAAGGTTTCTCAGTGATACTGTAATAGGAATAGTGCTGCTAATACATCACATGTAGAGTTCTTACCCTCGCCCACGGTGACTATGAAGGGACTCTTGCTGATCTGACCACCAGCGAAGGTGACGTAGAGGGTGTGCTGGCCCTCCTGGATGGGTTTGTAGGTGCAGTGGTAGCTACTGTTGCCCTTGTCCTCTATGGTGCACGGCACGGTGTTCTTCTTGCCGGCAGGGTCAATGATCATCACCTCCACCTCGCCAACACCAGCACCTGAGAGAAACAGGACAGGGATGAGGGGATTAAGGCAGGAAAACTGAGCGTTACCTTGATTAAAATACACATTTCTCTGGCTGCGAAAATTGTTTGAAACATTTGGGATAATGTAAGTACACAACTCAACAAAATATATACTTAACAGGTCTAGTCCGTTTTAGACATTTTAATGCAGAAATGTTTTATATTATATCTTTAAAGCACAAAAAAAAAAAATCCATTCAGATTTTCTAACCTGAGGATAGCAAAGAAAACACACCTCCCTCACATCGTCCGTCTTATCTATTTACCTGCTGTGTAAACGTCAAAGTAAGTGCTCTTGTTGGCGATGTTTCCTGAGGGCTCGAGGCCCGGCCCCTGGGCCGTGGCCTTGCTGGAGTCTCCCTGAGCCATGCCAATCTCCACCTCGAAGGGGCTCTTAGAGATGTGCTGCCCTGCAAACAACACTGTCACCTACAAAAGGAGAAAGGAGAGACCCTCAGGTCACTTACACTTACAGCATCAGCAGGTCTTCAAATGTCTTAAAAAGCGTTGAATTCAGTTTCTTTTAAAAAAACAAAAAAAAGGCCTCAGATCATTCTACTGGATTTTAAAAGAACTCTTAGCTTACCTTGTGCATGCCTGTGACTTTAGGGATGTAGAAGACAGAGTAGGTACGGTTCTTATCATTGTTCGCTGTCACTTTAGCCTGGAAGAAATAGTTCAAATGTTAACCAAAACAGTATGGCATGATGACTAAAATGTTAAAAGTATCTCCCAAGGACCAAACACCCCAAAGTCCCCAGTGCCTCACCTCCTCTCTGTGTCCTGCAGGGTCCTCCACGTAAACCAGCACCTCTCCCATTCCTGCACTGATGGTCTCCACGGTGAACAGAGCCTTCTTCATCACAACATTACCAACAGGCTCCACACCTTCAGAGAGGAGAGGAGGTGATAATATCATACATCATCCTGGACTGACAGAAAGGGCTGAGGAGGGCTGTGATACGGGCTGCCGTATCCCCACCAACAAAGAAGAGTGCATCTTCTCAGCGAGCTGACGTTACAGCTCAGCCAAGGAGGACGCCATTAATGTTTACATCTCACGCCGTCTCTCGTCCATAAGAAGATGAAAGATTAAAGTACATAAATTGCACCACAGGTTAGAGGAAAACCATGTATGTTTGATTTTGGGGTTAACTCTCCCTTTAAATTCCTTCTTGCTGCCCGAGTCCAACCTCTTGGACGAGCTCACAGTTTTTGGCATCATGGCAATAAACATGTTAATCCTCCCTGCTCTAAACTGATCCAGCTGCTCCGCTCAATACAACTGCATTTGTTCCCTTGTGTGTGTGTGTGTGTGTGTGTGTGTGTGTGTGTGTGTGTGTGTGTGT
>CALSBV010011210.1:1271040-1286434 GCA_943590825.1 Bovichtus diacanthus | reverse complement strand
TGTGTGTGTGTGTGTGTGTGTGTGTG
Organism: Bovichtus diacanthus; assembly: GCA_943590825.1. Taxonomy (NCBI): domain Eukaryota; kingdom Metazoa; phylum Chordata; class Actinopteri; order Perciformes; family Bovichtidae; genus Bovichtus; species Bovichtus diacanthus. Next base: position 1,286,408 of record CALSBV010011210.1, on the reverse strand, counting down.
TGTGTGTGTGTGTGTGTGTGTTGAAATTATATCAAATTATTTCTGACCCTTTCTTCTCAATCCTTAAGGCGCTGGTGTTGGCCCAACTATCCAGATTGGCGAACAGACTGTCATCACAGTGGACGCCAAGGCTGCTGGGAAAGGCAAGGTGACGTGCAGCGTGTGCACGCCCGAGGGGGCAGAGCTCGACGTGGACGTTGTTGAAAACGAGGACGGCACATTCGACATCTTCTACACGGCGCCGCAGCCTGGCGAGTATGTCATCTGCGTCCGTTTTGGAGGGGAGCACATCCCTAACAGTCCCTTCCAAGTCACGGTGAGTGATGTGCAGTTTAACTTTTATTCAGACAGTGTAGGTTAGTTGACAGTTTAGTGGAACAGAAACAAAAGAACAATAAATAACAAAAGTCAATAACTAGATACAGACACAAGCATACAAATAAGAAATCTGTGCATCAGAATTTGCATGGCTGCACGCAGGAACATGGATATGAAGGTGGAACTAGTGAGCTAGTCTTAATTTGGATTATTATTATTTTAAAAATGTTGTTTCAGTTTATGTACATTGCAGATATCCGTGTTATGATACTATGATATTTGTGTATGTTATTGGCAATGATCCAAAAGGTAAAACTGCACAGCTCTGCATTTGTCAGTATTTATGGGCCACCAAATCAGGTTCCCTCAGCTTGTTGTCCTCACTCTCAAGTTAAGTCTTTCAGCAGATAAGTCGCAAGTTCTTATTTTCACAACTCTGAATCGAGTTCATCCCTGCAGCACACCCTCTGTATCCCACGGGAATTCAGGTTAGGCCTTTCCTACCTTCACACACTGATGTAGGTCTGATAAATAGCCAGTTACAGGCATCCCTTTCAAAGGCTTTTGCTAAATATATTCATATTAGGGATGTACAATATACATTTTATATCCGATAAGATGAGCGATAATGACCTGCGTCTCGCAGCCAATGCCGATAACATAACCAATAATTTCAAATTTTTGGGATTTTTTAAAAATAAGTTTGTAACCTTTAGTTTATTATGCACACCTTCTGGTAAGAAGCGCTAAGATGTAGTGAGCAGAGATGGATGATTTAATATTCCATAGCTCTGACCTAACCAAATCATTTATCATAGCATTGCTTATTGTCTAAACCTAATTTATCAGTAATTACACAAGTCAAGACGACAGTACCAGCTGAGATGTTGCTTTAAAACCAGACCGCTTTACGAGGAATGTCTTAAACTGGATATCGACGAGTGATTCCAGGATTGTTGACAGGCAGGATAACAAACGCACACACTGAGCTCTGTTTGCGTTTAGTGTGAGTGTGGGATGCTGCATGGACCAAAGTTCCTTGACGATGTTTCTCCCTACAGAAGCTTCGTGATTGGCTCCTGGCGCCAGACATTTTCTAAATTACTTTTAGAAAATAACGATTGTTTTATTCCCCTCCAATCCCTTCCATCTTTTTTGACCCTCTCCATCTCCTACACAACCCTTACCCCCCCCCCCCCCCCCTCCCCCCCCCCCCCCCCCCCCCCCTCACCCCCTCCCACCCCCCTCACCACCTCCCACCCCCCTCAGGCGCTGGAAGGAGCTCCATCAGACCAGCTCATGCAGCAGAGCCAAATGCCCCAGTACTACGCACAACAGCCCTGGGTACCTAAAACCTCTGACTCCAGCATCTCTCATCCCTCTCGACTCCATTTTGTTCAACGTTTTCCTTCCTCTCCTCCTTCCTCTCCTCCACATCATCATACATGGCCTTCTTTCATCAGCCTGCATCAGTGTCTGCTGTCTCTCATTGCAGGTGTTTTAGCTCTGAGGGGACTTTTTCTGTCATTTCACTCCCTCCATCTCATAAACAGGATTCCTTAAACAACATGGACAGTGCAACAGAGCTGCACAATACCAAAAAAGCACATTAATAATATTCTTCCCCTGAGTGTTGCAGCTCCAAAACATGTGAACCCAGTTTTTATTCACCTACCTGGGAAATATTTCTCCTGCAATTTGGGAATCAAATATTTTCCATAAACCATTGTGCAGCTCATCTGTTCAGCAGTGCTCCATGTCAACAATTAAGAGTTAAAGGGCATTTTGAGAATGATCAATGTGGGTGTGTCAGCTGCTCCACATTTTACAAAATGGCTAACTGTGCTTTGTCATTCTCCCTCGACCGACCAGTGTTTTTGTCCTCATCTCATTCTCTCTCGCAGTTTGTGTCGGTGTCATCATCCTGACCATGATCAATCATTCCATCTCATGATTGTCTCATCCCATTCTCTTTGTTGGTGTTTGGAAACTTTTGCCTCTCTGTCCTGCGCTGTGTTGATTGTATCTGACGTATACTCTCACTGTACACAACCTCTTCCCAGACACTGTGTCTGACCTCTGCCCTCTGTCTCCCAGGCAACGGACAGACCAATGGGAATGAATGGTCTGGATGTGGCGGGGCTGAGACCATTTGACCTAGTCATCCCATTCACCATCCAAAAGGGAGAGATCACAGGTAACATAATATTGAGCGCAGACGATGATTGGTGATGATTTCTGTGCTGCGTGTATCTCACTCTACAGTACGTTTCTGTCCTCTGCTTAAGGTGAGGTCAGAATGCCATCGGGCAAGGTGGCCAAGCCTGACATCACGGACAACAAGGATGGCACCGTCACTGTCAAGTACGCGCCCACTGAGGCCGGTCTGCACGAGATGGACATCAAATACGACGGCATCCACATCCCTGGTACAACTTACCTCACAAGTGTTGCAAAACTACAACAGAAATGTGTAACATCGAAGGTGCATGATACATTCTTCTTCTCTGGGTTGTCATTCACAGGAAGTCCCTTACAGTTCTATGTGGACTACATGAACAGTGGTAATGTCAGTGCCTACGGCCCTGGCCTCATCCATGGGACTGTCAACAAGCCTGCTGTGTTCACTGTTAACACAAAAGATGCTGGAGAGGGTATGTAGCCCCTTGCGTAGAAATGTAGTCGTCAAAAGTGTACCAATAACTGTTGTTAATTTTTTATTTTATTTTTTTTTCTCAACAAAACCACACTCGCCAGCTTGCTCAAACTTTTAACACCACAACAGACAGAAAGCAGATTACAAATTGTACAATTACAAAAGAGTAATAAAGGGACAAACTTAATCACACAACCCGCTCTGTTCATATCTTATCCTTGTAGGTGGTCTGTCTCTGGCCATCGAGGGTCCATCCAAGGCAGACATCAGCTGCGTTGACAACCAGGATGGGACCTGCACTGTGTCCTACCTGCCTGTCCTGCCCGGAGACTACAGCATCCTTGTCAAATACAATGACAAGCACATCCCCGGCAGCCCCTTCTCTGCTAGGATTACTGGTAATGTCGTCTATTCTTAAATGCTCCCTTATTAACTGGATATATGAAGGCCATCGCATCGCTGACATTTTCACAGTGGCTGGATCTTTTTGCAACAAAACTTTTAAATAAAGCCTGATCTCATGGACACCCGAAAGAACTCCCTAAAGCAATGGTTCCAAAGCTGGTGGCATGCTTCTCTGGCAGGGACGCAGAGTCATTGCACACAACCAGGGAGGAGAATGTAGGGTGAAGCACTCAGTAGAGTGCATATCTCCACCAGGTGTGTCTCCCGCTCCCCTTCCCAAACACAGAAGAGTTGAATCTCACTCTGAACAGGGTGGTGTCATTTGTGTATAAAAACACAGTTTGACCAGAGTGCATCTCCTTTTGTTGGCTTTCCAAATATTGTTTTTACTTATGAAGAAAATGCAATCAATGTGTGTGTCAGGGAGCATGACAGAAAAGGTGTTCTCTCCTCTGAGTGTGCCTGTCACTGCTGTGTCCTCAGGTGATGACTCCATGAGGATGTCCCATCTGAAGGTGGGCTCAGCTGCAGATATCCCACTGGACCTGGGAGAGTTTGACCTCAGCCAGCTGACCGCCTCCCTAACCACGCCCTCGGGCCGCGAGGAGCCCTGCCTGCTGAAGATGCTGCGTAACGGACATGTTGGTGCGTGTGTGTCTGACGTAAACGAGGAGGAACGGACTTAAAAAAACAAGTGTTGCCATCTTCTTAACCCTCCCCTGTTGTTGTTCTGCATGTGTCTGTCACAGGCATCTCATTTGTTCCTAAGGAGATTGGAGAGCACTTTGTGAACATCAAGAAGAACGGTCGCCATATTCCTAGCAGCCCCATTGCTGTTATGATCAACCAATCAGAGATCGGTGACGCCAGCCGTGTGCGTGTGAGTGGACAGGGCCTGAACGAGGCCAGGACCTTCGAGCCTGCGGAGTTCATCATCGACACTCGTGATGCAGGTACAGGCTTGAAACATTTCTATATGTGGTAGTTTGTTACATTTTATTTTTAGTCATCCAGATTTTATATTTATTTACACTATAGGTATGGACTCGAGTCACATGATTTGGCCTCGAGTCACAAGTTTGATGACTTTACACCCGACTTGCCAAAATCTAAAAAGACTTGACGTGGGCTTTAAAGGCCAATTCATGCTTTCCGCAACCGCTAGGGTCCTCGTTGCTTAAATGTCTTCATCCACCATGTCCGGGAGGGTCCGCGTCTGCAAGCAGCCCAAGTTTCGTCACTGTACGGACTGTACGCTTAGCAAGCGACTGCACATGCTTCTGTTTTATTTCACACTCCAGTCCAGTCGGTGGCGTATGCACCTCTAACTGGTTTGCCAAGAAGAAAACTGAATGATTGTTTTGAAGAGCGGTTTGTGTGAGGTGATTCACCATTACCACCATGAATATAATTTGTCTTTAAAGGAAAACAAACATGCCGACAGCATGCATTTAAGTTGCAGGAAAGAACCATAAAGAACGTTACGTTATTGAGCGGCAGTTTGACATTTTTTTGTCTGCATACAAAAACTATGCGGTGGGCAACAAAAATCGAATTGCAGCATGCAACAGGAAGGGGTTGTTTAGAACTCGAAACTCAAAGTTTAGAACTTGGTGTGTGACCTGAGACTTGACTCTGGACTTGTCGGTCGTCGACTTGGGACTTGAATGCAAAGACTTGACTAACTTGTGACGTCTGATTCTCATGTTTCTTCCTTACAGGCTACGGCGGCCTGAGCCTGTCTATTGAGGGGCCCAGTAAAGTGGACATCAACACGGAGGACCAGGAGGACGGCACCTGTAAGGTCACCTACTGCCCCACGGAACCAGGAAATTACATCATCAACATCAAGTTTGCTGACCAACATGTGCCAGGTGCTTACCTTAAAACAGCCAGGGACTACAGAGCAGAGCGACATTATACTGAATAACTCAACTGAATCCATCATTCTCTCTCTCTCTCTCTCTCTCTGTCTCTCTGTCTCTCTGTCTCTCTGTCTGTGTGTGTGTGTGTGTGTGCGCAGGGAGTGCATTCACAGTGAAGGTAACAGGGGAGGGCAGGATGAAGGAGAGCATCACCAGGAAGAGGAGAGCGGCATCAGTCGCCAACGTCGGCAGCCAGTGTGACCTTAGCCTCAAGATCCCAGGTATGAATCCATAATGCATCTCTCTGTGGTCGCGATAACTAACTAACTTCACATTAAGACGCATTAAGATGTGCATCTCATTCCCTGTTAGAATACTTTGGAAAAGCCTGGTCTTGCTGAATTGGAGACACTGCTTTTGACCCTTTTCTGTGTGTGACTTTAAATGGAGACCATTTCACTTTTGAAAAAAAGAAATGACACATTCTTCCTCTTACACAATGACTACTGTAGTTCATAAGCAAACACACCCTTCCTCAATTTAAGACGCACAGGGGTCTTGCTGGTACAGTGTTACTTGGTCTGGTATGACTAACTTTAGCTAATGTCAGCACATTTTATGGAGATATTTCTTTTGTAACTGACAACCGCCATCTACTGTAGGTGACACCCTGACTATACAACCCCACTTCAAACAATCCTAACTATCCCTTTAAATAAAGACAACAATTTGCTTTAAATGGCTTGACGTGCCAGACGTGCTGCCAGGTGGATTTTTTTACTTTCGGACAAACTGCATGCTGATATCCAGCTCGTACAGACATGAGAGTGGCATCAATCAAAACTCCGCAACCATGAAGCGTATTTCTTAAAACATGGTCTGTTCATTTCAAACCAACTGACTCCACACAATCCTAGGAGATAAGGGGATGCTTTGTGTTCCAATGTCATACAAAAGTAAAAATATTCTCACTGGCTGTGTCTTCAGAGATCAGCATAGCGGACATGACCGCTCAGGTGACCAGCCCGTCTGGCCAGGTTCACAAGGCTGACATCATGGAGGGAGAGAACAACACCTACTGCATTCGTTTTGTCCCCACCGAGACTGGCGTGCACACCGTGTGTGTGAAATACAACGGCGTGCACGTGCCCGGAAGCCCGTTCCAGTTCACTGTCGGCCCCCTGGGAGAGGGCGGGGCTCACAAGGTCCGTGCTGGAGGGCCCGGCCTGGAGAGGGCAGAAGCTGGAGTACCAGGTGTGTGTGTGTGTGTGTGTGTGTGTGTGTGTGTGTGTGTGTGTGTGTGTGTCTGTGTCTGTGTGTCTGTGTGTCTGTGTGTCTGTGTCTCTGTGTCTGTGTCTGTGTCTGTGTGTCTGTGTCTGTGTGTCTGTGTCTGTGTGTCTGTGTCTGTGTGTGTCTGTGTCTGTGTGTGTCTGTGTCTGTGTGTGTCTGTGTCTGTGTGTGTCTGTGTCTGTGTGTGTCTGTGTCTGTGTGTGTCTGTGTCTGTGTCTGTGTGTGTCTGTGTGTGTCTGTGTGTTATTTTACACAGTGTACCTGACTCTGCTTTGGCCCCTGTGTTGTTCGTAGCGGAGTTCAGTATCTGGACGAGGGAGGCTGGTGCCGGAGGTCTCAGTATTGCTGTGGAGGGGCCGAGCAAGGCCGAAATTGCCTTCGAGGACCGCAAGGACGGCTCCAGTGGAGTGTCCTACATCGTGCAGGAGCCTGGTGAGAGAGGAGACGGGGACAGGTTTATGCATGGATGACATTTAAGCATGTGCTGCGGAAAAAATATATACATTCAGCGGAGGCCTCTCACAGTTTTTGTGTTTTGTTTTTGTGTTAGTGCTGCAACGATTGTTTTCATTATTCATTATTATCTTCATCGATTTTAATCTGCCGATTATTTTCTCGATCAGGCAATTAAACATTAGGTCTATAAAAATGTCAGAAAAATGTCCGTTCCATTTTCTCAAAGTCCAAGGTGATGTCTTTTAAATGTCTTGTTTTGCCAGTTCAAAACCCAAAGATATGCACTTTATTATGATCTAAAACAGAAAGGCAGCAAATCTCCATATTTGAGAAGCTGAAAACAGCATTTAAAGACATTTTTGCATAACAAATTACTTTAACGATTAATCGTTATCATATTTTATACTATATTCTTACTGACTTGAACTCCGTTCCCCTTTAGGAGACTACGAGGTGTCGATCCGTTTCAACGACGAGCATATCCCCGACAGCCCCTTCATCGTCCCTGTGGCCTCTCCGTCAGACGACGCCCGCCGCCTCACTGTTGCCAGTCTTCAGGTGAGGCTCTGAGACACACACACATCCGTGTGCACACACGCCAGGCCACAGTACACTGCCTACAATGCAGCAGCAGCAGATCATAGTTTGACGTTCAGTGCTTTATCACATTGAAGGAGTCTGGGTGTGAACGCTTTGATAGTGTGAAGTTGGTAACAATTTTACAAGTTAAGTGTAATAGTTTAAGTGAAGTATATAGCAGAGTAGTGACTGTTTAAGCAGGATGCATAAGAGCTGCTGCTGCATTGTTAGGCAGTGTAAGGGCTTCTGGGAAACTAGAGGATTGTGTGTGTTTCTCGTGCCTCATTCTAAAGGCTGCCAACAGCCTCCCACCTCTAAAAGTGATACGGGGCGCTAAAGGGTTAAAGAGGTCTGACATGGGCTACTTTCTCACCTTCTCACAAATGCATACAAAACTTCTGACAGAAAAAAGAAAAGGATTGATGAAATGTTATGCAAGATGAAATCAAATAAAAACATAAAAGTAAACAAATTAAAATAATTACAATAGCTATCATGAAAAAATTGACTCATTATGTAGACTTTCCATTTTTATCGTGCATAACTTTTCGTCTGGTTTCTTTTTCTGTTTGAAATGTCCCTCCATACATACTTTATACAACACTGACTTTAATAAATTAACGTGTGTCTTCACCTGCATGCACCCTCACACGAGCACAGATGTGCTGATACATGATATAGGTTATTTCATATCCCCATATAGCATGTTAATGGTATTTCAATTCAATAAACAAAGAGTCTATATGAAATAACCACAAGTTAAAGCCTATTTGTACACACACTGTGAATTAAATACATGACGAGTAAAAAGTATCGAGTGTTTTCTCATTTAATCAAGAACTTTAGTGCAAAATGAACATATAGGGTAAAAATAAGTATATATTTTCATATATACACCATTTGTTAACGGCATTAAACGAAAACTGCAACTGTAAAAACAAAACTGCAATCTTAAAATGATATTGCCTCAAAATATTTCACATCAGAGTTCCCAATATGATTCCAATGAAAGACGACTAATGATCATATTAAATGACTGCCCAGCCCTACATATACATAAACCGGCTCTTTCTCTGTTCTCTTCTGTTTCTCTTTGACTTGCACACACTTGCTCTCTGCCTTTTCACTGCATAGCCCTCCTCTTTAGCCTTGTTAGCAGCCTCCAGGTAAGGTCAACCGTAGCACAGGTTATCTGAATATGATACTGTAGAGATCAGGATGCTCTTGATTAGACCGTTTTTGAGTAACAGTTTGCTGAGTACCGTGTTCAGCAGTTAATGGTGATACAGCGCTGAGTGTGTGAGTATGTGTTGTCGAGCAGGAGTCGGGTTTGAAGGTCAACCAGCCGGCATCATTTGCCGTCAGCCTGAACGGGGCGAAGGGTGTGATCGATGCGAAGGTCCACAGCCCATCTGGAGCTCTGGAGGAATGCTGCGTCACTGAGATTGACCAAGGTAACCACAGGGATTCATCGGAACACCTTCAGACCGCTCGCACTGAAATGATCTTTATCGTGTTGCTGGAACACGTTTTCATGTGCCTTACCTTTTCACGTCCTCCCCGTTTGTCTAGATAAGTATGCAGTCCGCTTCATCCCCAGAGAGAACGGCCTCTATCTAATTGATGTGAAGTTCAATGGAAGTCACATCCCTGGCAGTCCATTTAAGATCAGAGTAGGAGAAACAGGCCAGGCTGGAGACCCTGGGATGGTGTCAGCCTACGGAGCAGGACTGGAGGGAGGCACCACAGGTAGCATGCTGCCCCTCTACACAACAGAACTATAAACCTTCCATTTGTCCCCACTGTCACCTCAACCCTCCCTGCTCTGTCTCGTTTGCCTCCAGGAACTGCATGTGAATTTGTGGTGAACACAAGCAAGGCGGGCCCTGGCGCTTTAGCTGTGACCATCGACGGGCCCTCCAAGGTGAAGATGGACTGTGTGGAGTGCCCCGAGGGTTACAGGGTCACATACACCCCGATGGCTCCCGGGAACTATCTCATTTCCATCAAATACGGTGGTCCTTACCACATCGGCGGAAGCCCCTTCAAAGCAAAGATCACCGGTGAGGAAGACATTTATTTTTCAGGCGAACAAGTTGTAAATTTGAATTGTAAAAATGCAAAAAAGAACAGAATGTAAATATCCCAGAGATTAACTTACACTCTCGTCTCCATCTTCCAGGTTCCAAGCTTGTGTCCAGCCACAGTATGCACGAAACTTCCTCTGTGATGGTTGACCCTGTGACCCGGGCCATCAGCTGTTCTCAGCAGGGTGCTCCCACCCAGTCAGACGCCAGCAAGGTCGCAGCCAAGGGCCTGGGCCTGACGAAGGGTTTCATCGGTCAGAAAAACAGCTTCAGTGTCGACTGTAGCAAAGCCGGTGTGTATGATTAGTGATGTGTTATTTTTGTGCCTGTTCACCTCCCCAAGAAATATGTGTGGGACAATATTTGTGTCTCAATCCTGTCTATGTCTAATACAATAAAGTGATGAAGTGATGACATTTTGGTTGGACACAGATTTAAACTGTAACTTGACTGGTGGGCGGAGGCATACGACCGCGAGGTGGTAATTCTAGTTAAAAGAAAGCAAATGATTAAAGCTGAGAGGTTATTATCATAACATAATAGCAAATGCGTGAATAAATATATTTAGCAGAATTCTTCTTCTGTGGTCCAAATGTCCCACCACATGCTAAGCATTGAGGCACAAATATATTGCCATATAAGGGTACAGTATCACGCTAACACAGCGCTTCAAATCCTCCCAGTGGTCTCATTTATTTGTAGCTGGTATACTAAGCTGATAATCATACTTATTTATGTGTTCCGTGTCTATCCGCAGGGCGGAATATGCTTCTGGTTGGTGTGGACGGGCCCAAAGTCCCCTGTGAGGAGATCCTAGTGAAACATTTGGGCAACCGCTTGTACAACGTCAGCTACCAGCTGAAAGAGAAGGGAGAGTACATCCTGGTGGTCAAGTGGGGAGACGAACACATCCCCGGCAGCCCCTACCACATTACTGTCTAAAGATCCGAAACGTATACCACTGTTTAAAACAACTGAAATTCTATCTAGAGTCTAACCGATCATTGTTTACAAGTCCCTCCCATGTTACAAATTAAGATTTCTGGCTTTTTTTGTGTGTGTCTTATTGTATAACTATTTAACCAACTAGAAAACAAACTCTCACATCAGTGTTTACCCTCAGCCAGATTTCTGTGTTTTTCCACAAGTTAATATTTTAAAATCTTCACTGTAATCCAGTCCAGAATCTCCCAAAGATGAATGCATGGACACATATTCCTCTCTTTATGATAATTTCTTGTTTTATTCTTCTGCTAATCACATCATTCAATAAAGTTAGGGAGGGATAAAAAGAAAAGATGCACCTTTTTATTATGGTCAGCGAGACAATTGTGCCTTGCGTTTTTTTTTTTTTTTTTTTTTTTTTTACAATTTCCGTCATGGACATAAGTGGACATTAGCAGATTTGTCTGAACTAGTGTACAGTGATAGCTTAGCGTAGTGTAGCAGCAGTAGAGTGTGAGCCCAGCATTGGATGGAAGGTTACTGTTTACACTGGAGGAGCTACTCTTACACACATAAGTAATGATTCCGTTTTATATGACCAATCACAGCACTTGTACCAAAGAGTGTTAGAAGTAACGTTTTACACACTACGACACACTTTGATGTAAGATCTTTAATTGTCCGTATAAAAGTCAGATGAGGTGCTCAGCACTGGTCCGGTCCACTTCAGCATGTGGTTTTCATGATGCTCTTGAACTAACCCGTTGTTTTACCTGCTGCTAGTGTGATCCAGTTTTAGGCACTGCTGTTCTTAAAGCCGTAATATGGGTTAGAATAGTAAATAATTTACAAAAGATTAAGGTAAGGCCGCGTGTATGTGAACACATTTCACAGTAGTCTACTCGTGGTTTGTCTCGCATGCTCTCAACACTGCTGCTGGGAAACAACGCTTTTGTGTGTTTTAATGGAACACAACATGTGATCTGCATGTTCCTTAAAAACGCTTGATACAGGAAGCCTCTGATTCAGAATAACATCAACATGATGCCTTTGTGGTGGTTCACCTTTGCGTATGGAACTTTTTCATATCAATTAAAAGGTTTAAAAAGGGAAGTAAGTTTTTTTTTTTTTGTTTTTTTTAAAAGAAGTTGTGCTGGACAGAAGGGCTGAAGATGATGATGTTGTGGTTCGTCACGTCCTAAAAAACACGACCAAAAACAAAAGAACAGATGTTTTCTGCTTAGAGTTCTTTATCTCACCCCCGTCAGCCGCCACTCCCTTTATCCTTCCAGCTCGCTTTGTGCATAGTCTATCTTTCAGAACAAAAAAATGAATCTTGTCCTTAATAAATAAAAAGCTTTACAAGTATTTGTAAGACAGTATTTTGATACACAATAAAGTTGTCTGAGTATTTTTCTGTTAATCAAACTGTCTTTAAACTTTGTCTTTTTCACATTGAATGAATGGATGAATTATGTAAGATTCTAACTCGTGACAGGCAAAAAGGGGGAAATATAAACTCAATCAAAAATTCATTGATATTCTAACAAGGACTCATAGTGTTGTGTGTAGTAGACCTTTCCTAACTCTGTCACAGTGCGTCTATCTAAATGTGTATTCTCCTCCGTAATGTTGGTGAATCACAGAGCAAGCATGGCAGTAATGTTAAGTGTATATCCACAGATGTTTCCAGTGAGTGGAAAATGTGTAGATTATAATGTGAAGTCTGCAGCCAACGCCCTTCCTGGAAAACCCCAACTCCTTATTAGGCCTGACTCACTTTGTACCTCCAGAGGCCGCTGCAGGAGAGGCAATGTATTGGAAGACTTCACAGCATTGTTTATGCACAGCTTGGAACAGGCCGGCCTTTTTTATGAAGCCATTTGTTTGAATCACATAACGAAGACCAACCTGATGTACCCAAGAGTCTTAGTCTAAAGTCCTCAGGAAAAAACTACATGTAGTAACAATAATTAGAGATTTGAACTAAGTTTTCAATGGATGGGGATTGTTATCATTGTCCATTGTAGTGGTACTTGTTGGAGTAGAAAGCTAGTGGTGTTGTTTTGTTTGGTTTGTGCTCTTGTGCGAAACCATCGAGGATAACTCGAGGGGGGGAAAGAAAGGGACAGTAAATATGTCCTAAAGACATTAAAGATGATCAGTCTTCATGGCTTTCTTTACTTTTTTTTTTTGTTCATGCAGTAGTTTAAAGTAATGTCTCATTCTTGAACTGGTGTTTTTCTTTTTAAAAAATAATACAATCTTAGTCCCACACAGTGTTAAATACATGTTCTACACCAATGTTTCACCAAAATAATATTCACATAAAAAACCCTGGTTTTATGGCAATATAACAAAATCATCGTTTGCTCCTTTTATCATTTATCATCTTTAATTTAAGCTCAGTGGCTGACGGAGGTTATGGTGTGCACACTAGCCGGTTATTGTTATAAACCAACCTGCTCGAAAAATATTTAGATTTAACTTTGAAAGGTTCTCTAGGAGAAAATGTCCAACTGCTAACTTGTAGAAGACATTTTAAACTGTTTAAAATGTAATGTCATCTTTTTGGTTTTGCATTAGTCCCACTATTTGTTTTCCACCTAAAAACGCCACCGAGTCTGATGCAGTGGCGGATTCAGGCTGTCCGAGGGAAGGGGGGCGAAAATGAGCTAAGTGACACAATCAGCAGTGGGAAGTCTGTTCCAGGTGGGAAAAAAACAATTCAATCTTTTAAAATGTTTCCAACAAAAAAAAAAGGAAGGGTAAGAAATTATGTAGTAGCTTTTAAATAATAGTTGAAATGACCTTTTGATTTCTAACATGCCTCCATTATGATTGTAGGTGCATTTTAATTTTTATTTTACAAACCTCATAACATTAGCCCACTTTTTTACGTTATGGTGTGGCAGTTAAACGGTTAACAACATATGATTAAAGACGTGTATTTTGATTGTAAATAAGGTTGCATAAAAGAAAGCATAAAAATATATAGCTTGTCTAAAAAAATGAAGTTAAAACCCTGGGCAGCCTGTGGCACTCTGTCATGTGTTGTCCACTGTACCGTTACCAACCTGGGGGACTTGTGGGACTTTATATTGGTACAATTTAACATAATGTCCTAAACATTAACTTAACATTAGATGAATTGCTGTCCTGCAGGCCTTTCCCGCTTTCCCCAGAAGGAAAAGCATAATGCTACTATCATCCACATTGACAGGACTTCAAGGTTCAACTCTATGTCCCGTGTGGCAGAGAGCCAGCAGGAACAATCCCAGGAGCCTGAACCTGAAGCAGCTAAATGGACTCCAGCCATCATTCAATGTATATTCAGGGTTTCCTGCTGTGGCAGATTCAAATGTCGTGAAACAGACCTATTATTGTGCAGATACTGGAATACCACATTTCTTTAATAATTCCGTAGATTATAAATAACCAATTCTTTCTGTAGTAATAGTTGTGCCGCCGCGGAGGAGGCTCGTGGTATCGTAGGTGCGCCGAGTTGCGTCGTCCGGATATCGCCAGGAGTTACTCCCACTTAGTTTGCTACTCGCCTGCTCAACTCAACCTCGCCCTGGTTTTATCCACCGTTTCCAACCCAAGATCGTTTGTTAACAGAGTAAGTGCTAATAATCTTATTTCAACTTTTAAATGACACTCCATAATTTCCCCCTTTTCTTTTTTTTTTTTTTTTAAATCGCTTGCTCGCGCGAGATTAACAGAAAAGCAAACAAAAAAAGCCGCGAAGTTTTATTTTTCGTTATCTGCTTTTAGGTATTATTGATATACAATATAGCAGTAAAAGTGTTGTAACGTATAACTACGGTGGGGTTTCGCGTGCAGATGTTTAACTTTGACTTTCAAATGTTGCCTTTTATATCAACCGACCAGAAGCGACAGTTTTCCTGCTGGAGTGCAGCCTGACGGGCGGCATACTGTACAAGTCTCCTCCCTGTTACTGTTTATATGTATATCTGTTTATATGTATATCTGTTTATATTTGATCTGTTTGTATTTTATCTGCAGATGTCTTTGAGTGAGAAAAGTGATGAGGAGCTCAGCAAGTTGCTCTCTGAGAATGGCATCAAACATGGACCCATAGTCGGTAAGAGAAGTGCTCACATTAATTACATGATTATGTATGTTTAACTATTTGTAGGTGTAAGAGGGGGAACTGTACTCATAGCAGTAAGACACTTATAAAAGAGAGGCAAAAAGAAATATAAATGTCTATATGATTTCCCTGCACAGCCCAAAGCAATTTCACTGCATATTTTGACAGTAATGTGTTTTAGTTTGCTCTTAACATTCTCTTTTGGACCAATCCCTTGTTTTTCCCTCAATATTCTGAGTAATCATCTGCTTAATCACCTTAACTTTATGTAATGAACAAGAGAATAGAATGAGATCAAATAGCATCGAACCCCTAACCCATTTCTGTAATACTCCAATTCATTTGAACTTTTCACATGACGACGATGTTACATTTATAGATTTCTCCCAAAATTCCCTCCAAGCACTTAGACGACACAGAGAAATATTTTTTTGTATATTTTTGTTTACTGTGGTAAAGATATTGAAGCAGTCAGTTACTGTGTTTATGTGAACATAGACTCTACTCGGAACCTGTATGAGAAGAAGCTTGAGAAGGCCATGGAGAAAGCTCCGGGGGAAGAACCCTCGTCTGATAAGACCTACTACAGAGAGGAAGGTAGGATGCTCTGCAGTGAGTCTGAGGCTGCTGCTCTGCAGTGAGTCTGAGGC
>CALSBV010011210.1:1250452-1262867 GCA_943590825.1 Bovichtus diacanthus | reverse complement strand
AGAGAGAGAGAGAGAGAGAGAGAGAGAGAGAGAGAGAGAGAGAGAGACAGAGACAGAGAGAGAGAGAGACAGAGAGAGAGACAGAGGGAGAGAGAGAGAGAGAGGGAGAGAGAGAGAGAGAGAGAGAGTCGGAGGACAGGTAAACTGTTGTTTTGTCCTTCTGCACCAGTGGGTTTGTTAAAACTACATCAGTGTCAAAAGGCTTTTCCTCAGGGATTTTCCCAGTCCTGTAGCATAGCTAGACAAGATGTCCCACCTGGGTGTCCCTCTCTCTGAGTCACACTTCATTCATTCCCTCAATGAAGGCACCCCTGTTTTAGAGAACAGAACAGAACAAAACATAGAGCACAATATAACATAGAGCAGGACATAACATAGAGCAGAACGTAACATAGAAGAGAACAGAACAGAGCAGAACTTAACATAGAGCAACACATATCATAGAGACGAATATAACATAGGGCAGAACATAACATAGAAGAGAACAGAATAGAGAAAAACATAACATAGAGCAGAACATAGCATAGTGCAGAATATAACATAGGGCAGAACATAACATAGATTAAAACATAACATAGAGCAGAATATAACATAAAACATAACAGAATAGAGCAGAGCTTAACATAGAGCAGAACATAGCATAGAGCAGATCATAGCATAGAGCAGAACATAACATAGAGCAGAACATAACATAGAGCCGAACAGAGCAGAACATGAAATAGAATAGAATAGAGTAGAACATAAAACAAAATAGAATAGAGCAGAGCAGAATAGAGCAGAACATGAAAAAGAATAGAAAAGAGCAGAACATAAAACAGAACAGAATAAAACGGAAGATAAAATGGAACAGAATAGAACAAAACATAGAGCCGAATATAACATAGGGCAGAACATAACATAGAGCAGAACAGAGCAGAACATGAAATAGATTAGAATAGAGCAAAACATGAAATAGAATAGAATAGAGCAGAACATAAAATAGAATAGAACAGAAAAGAACAAAACATAAAATAGAACAGATTAGAACAGAAAACAATACAGCAGACCATAAACCTGAATAGAATAAAGCAGAACATAAAATAAAACAGAATAGAATAGAACAGAACATAATTGAATAGTAATAGGAGAGGGCTTGTCACTCTGTGTTGCTTACCTCTAGGTCAGAAAGTTTATTCAGAGCTATGTCCTCTGTGCTGAGCGGCGTCTCCATTTTCCAGTGTTGCAGGATAGCTCGTTCTGCTGTTGATGTGGTGAATACGAGATGTAGTCTCAGAGCTCACTGTTGTACGAGCCACAGAGAGAGTTGAGGGAGTAGACAGGCCTAACAAGTCAGGCAACTCCTCCCACTGTGTGTCACTTTCTTCACTTTACCTTTTTGAGAGTTGCTTTATTAACAGTATAACTGTTCACTTTTGCATTATGCAGCATGTGTGCAGCATTAATCAGTTTAAAAATAGAGAGGATTTATTGTTTGAAATACTACAATCATTATTCCGAATTCACCAAATGTGTTTGTCTCATAGGTTGTTGGTCACTGCTCATGTTGGAATTAATGGAAATGAGAAGGCGTTTAAAGTAGTGATGAGCGATTAAGGGACATTTCAAAAATATGGAACAGAATGAAACAAACCGAGAAAGTACATTTTTTTAAATAAGCCATTAGTTGGGAGTACAGGGTCTGGAGTAAGAGGGGAGGGTATTACACAAGACTAAGGAATGTTCATACTTGTCCCAACAGTTCTCTCTACGTGGAAAGCATAATAATGGAAAGTGTGAATATTATGGAAAAAAAGGAAAAAAAAAACAACCTTGCACCATGTTTTATAGTGTCGCAAGAAGTATGATCCGGAGAGAGATCATTTAAAGACAGATTGGAGAGCAAAATATCAGTAGCCTAATATATTAAAGAAATGTCGAGCTGCAAAGTGTTGGAAACTCCTCCTAGAGTAGACTATAGAATCAACAAGACTAATGAATAGAATTTGAGAGCTATTATATTGTTATTATAAAATGTTTCCGCTTTATTTGTTTTTATTTCTATCTTGTTTATGTGTTTTGGTTGTATTCCCCACTCCGGACCACTGGGTGGCGGTAACGCACCCGAAAGCTGTTTGCCAACCGCCGATATAATAACAGAAGAAGAAACCTTCCACAACGAAGAAGATCTGTTTAACAAATGGCGGGTGCTTTGAAAGAAAAACAACTTGGACGACATGTTTATGTTGCATTACAGGTAAAAGAAGTCAACGTAATGGGGAGACTTTTTTGTTAAATAACACTGCGCGCTTTTCGGAAGTTTAGTTTATGTTGCCTATTCGTATTAGTGCTAATAAGTTACTGTTCATTTACCACTGCCCTCACACCTAAACAAATAAAATAAATATCGTTTAACCCAGCACCGGGTTGTATATCCGAAGCTATTTCAAAATCTATCTGTTTGAAATGACTCTGTTGTAGGCCTAATAGGATTTACTATTTGGGTTTTATGATGTCTGCAATTCAAAACTCCAACAATATTGTATAAGTATTTTTGTATCCTTTTGGCAAACTCTCATATTGAAAACAAAGTGTGTTTACCTTTCTCAAAAAGGTAATTCCTCTGTACATCCAAAACATTCAGCACTCAACCTGAACCAAAGCTTAAATGACTCTTAATATATACATTGAATAAGGTATGGATTTTAACATTGACCCCGCTATATTAAGCTATATATATTATTATTGTTATTATTATTACTATTATTTTTATTTTTTGCAATAAAAGAGTAATATATATATATATATATATATATATATATATATACACATTTGTCTTGTTTGTTTTTTCTTTGTGTAGGCTGCATCTTGCCCCTTGGTGGAAGGTCTGCACCTACAGGAAACAGACAGCATGCTGCAGCTGCTGTGTGCGCCCTCTCAGCACCGCACCGACATACTGGCATGGATCTGCAGCAGGTACAATAAGCTACATATACTACCTTTTCCCTTCTATCAAAAATAATTAGTATTTAAATAAAAAGCGAATCCTTCTGCCCTCTCTCGACCTGTCATTTTACAGTATCAACCCAAACTTTGCCAATTCCAAGGCAATGTCAATGAGAGCCAAAATCCCAGGTGTTTTGACTAAAGGTAACATTGTTGTCTGTCACAGTACATGATTAACAGTCTTTTGATAGACATTAATACAAGACTCTTATACTGCTGTGGTCTGTTTTTGTACAAACAGAAATGGCTGTGATTGGACAGGAGCTGATGCTGTGCAAAGCAGATGACCTGGACCTGATCAGGGTGAGAGGTTGCATAAAACTAGTAGACGTAATCGATTGACACGTCATTTCTGTATAATTAGGCCTGTCACGATAACCACTTTTGATGGATGATATATTGTCCCCGAAATAATTGCGATATACGATATAATGTTCATTTTAAGACCATTTTAATGCAACTGATATAATATATAATAGTATAATAATGCAAGTACACCCTTTCAAAAAGCACATTTGAAAGGATGTACTCGGTGTTCTCTGCCTCTGTTTAAAAAAAAAAAAAAGGGAGCCGAGTCTTCTAATGGTAGGAGAAAGCCTGCAGCTTATTCTGCATCATGGTGGCTAAAAAACATTCTTATGTAAACAAACACGCATGTAAACACAACAGGCAATATCCAGGTGAGCAAAAATGATTGAGGTCATGTCCATATATCGTACGAGAAGTCGACAACGTATTTATTGTGACCGACCTAGTCAAAATAAACAGAAAATGTCTGCTTTTGTCTGTATAATTGCTCAAACTATGTATCCAGGGTGATGCGACTGCTCTCTGGCAGCTTCAGTTCCTGGAGCAGCTTCTATCCTTAGTACCTGCCTGCAAGGAGCCTGCCCGGCACAGAATGGATCAAGAAACACTACTGAACGAGCTCTACGCTGCTGAAAATCTGCCTCACTTCACACAAATGCTCAAACCAGCTCTCGATCCCTGGCCTGCACACATCAAGTACGCATGCTGTCTTCCATTATCCTGCTGCACACATATCATATTCCCCCCCTGTGTTTTTTATCTGCTGCATGTTGTTATTCTCTCCTTTTTCAATGGGTTGCAGCATTGGTGTCTTTTTATTTGTCCTAATGCTATTCCTTACCTTACAGGGCTTTACGCAATGGCACCAACTCATCACCTTATAAGTCGAGTCGAGAAGAGGCTGCTGATGTTGCCACTCTTTTAGCGCTGGCTCAGTCAACACTGGAGAAGCTACAGTCAGAGGTATGGTGCTCATGTGGCTGCAGTATTATAGAGCCTTCAATTCAAACAAGGTGTCCATGCTTAATTACTACCACATGAATTAGAAATATTTGTTACACACTCAAAGCTATTTTTCTAATGTTCTTCGTGCCCGGATGTCATGATGGTAAAGCTGTGTTCTTCTCTTTCTACACTCTGCTTTCCTCAGTGTGAATTCCTGAGCAAAGAGGCGCGGAGTCCTGGTGTCTTCTCTCCGAGCTCGCTGCGTGTGGCAGCGTGCGACCTCCAGCTGTTGATGGCTACTTTCAGCCATGTTTTCGAAACAGACCTGAGAGCTTACTGCAGCAGAGATCCCCCCAGCTTCCGCCCAGAGACCGACGTCTTCCAGAGAATGCACAAACTACTGCTTACCTTCATCACGGTACTCCCACATATGATGAACATATCTATTCAGAAATCTGTGTTAACACAAGCCTGACCTGTAGAATAGTTTGAAGCTTTGAAGCTTTGTTCATAACGGTGACATTCAAATTCTAAATCAACATTGAATGCTTCACAGCTTATTTCTTTATTGTTTTTTTACATGTCTAGTCATTGTGTTTAAACTCCGTATTTGTGCACAGTTGCAGATAAAGATTAGGCTACACTAATATCATTAGTATTATACTATTTGTAGAGTTCCAGTGGTGGCTGCGTAGGATTGTTTCTGACTTATGAGCGATAACTCTAAAGCGATGTAAAGTCCAAAAGTCAACATTTATTGAAAGTTGATTTAATAAAATAGGACTAACTCATTTAATCCGATGAATCCTTGTTCTAATTAAAGATTTTGTTCAAGGAATTAGAATTTGTTGTAGAGTGATGACATCATAAAATATGAACATTCGAAGACCTCGATAGAAGCTTTGGGTGTAAAAATAAAAAGACATTTGGTACTAATGCTGACACGTTTTCCTCTTGCGTGCATCTTGTTTCTCAGGAGTTGGAAATGCTAAAGGAAGTGTCGGAGGCTTCTGTATCTATGAATGAAGAAGTAAACCAGCTACAAACACAGCCTAGCTACCGGAGCCGAGGAGAGAAGCGCAATTTACGTAAGTGAATATTCTCTTTCCCTTGCACACTCACACACAATTTTTTAAGATAAGATAGAACTTTATTTATCCCGAGGGAAATTGTTGTGCAACAGTTGCAATACACAGTAGGAGACAGTATAAGATGCAAAAATGTACAAGAATGTACAGATAGTGCAAAATGTTTTATACAATATATATATATACAGTATATATATATATATATATAAACATGTTAAAATAAGATGAGCTGAGATGAGGTAAGGTGCAGTATTTGGCAAAATAACAACATAAAAAAAAATAAGAAATTACCAAACCAAGTATGACGAGGGGAATAAGATACATATGAACCTAAATATAAAGAATGAATAATATGAAGATGATGAAGAAGAGAGAAAGAGAGAGGACCTCAGGTCCATGCGTCTCCTCTGTCCATCTCACGACCTGAGGTGGATGTGTTGTAAAGTCTTCTCGCCACAGGGAGAAAGGACTTCCTGTGGCGCTCTGTGGTGCATCCTGGTGGTGTAAGTCTGTTGCTGAAGGTGCTCCTGTATGAGGGCAGCACATGGTGGAGAGGGTGAGAGTCAATGTCCAGGATGCTCCGCAGCTTGCACAGCATCCTCCTCTCTGACACCACAACCAACACATTTTTATTTGCACGTTGTTCAATATTTGTTTCCTGCTTCTGTGTTTTTTCCAGCTGACCAATTGGAGGAACTTACCAGGCGAATTAGAGACTTTTTCTCTCTGCTTCATTCCTGATCCCTGACACCATGCAGTGCACAGAAATGTCAAACCATCAGGAGGAATGTTGATTGACTGCTGGAGTGAGCAAAGCACTTAACATGATGTTGTATATTTTGTGAAAGTCTGATCTGTTGTTCAAACAGAATTGTGACTAAAAGTAAGCATGTTGTTTGATTTAACCAGTGACGGCAGAACTGCGTCATAAAAACCCTGTTTATTATTGGGGCAGGTTTTGTGTTATCTTTCACATGATTATATTGGCATCAATGTATTCCATGTAATTAACATGAATTGCTCAACAGTAATAAGCAGAAGGCTTTCAGTGGGTTTCTGTTTTGTTAGGATAATAGTAATTGTAAAATAACAATTCAACAGTCCTCTTTTTTTGTTTTTTTTCACCATAACTTGTATTGTCCTTTGCAGTATTCCATATAAATGTTCATAGTGTATTACTGAATAAATGTAAATGTTTTAAACTTCAATAGTAAGCCCTACAGGTTTGATATTGTGAAGTGTCATTCTTTGTTCTTTTAGCTCATTTTGTGATTGCAGAAATTAGTTGAACGGCAGAAATTGTTCATGGTTCCTACAGCTTAAGGCAAGAGAAATTCAAGACGTTTTAATGCCACTCCAATGAAATTCAAGACCAACTTTGAAATAACAAATTGAAGAAAAACACCATTTACTTCGGGTTCAGGACCATTTTGTCTAAATGTTTATTTGAACATAACATTTCCGCTCGTCATTGCTAGCTAGCAGACAGTGCATTTGAAAACAACAATCCTCATCGGCATGATGTTAATGCAAGAGGAATTTGGTAAATTCTATTTAAAAAAAATAGATGTTACCAATTTTGAGATTTTAAATTTCAATGTCAGAAAAAATAAACAATTCATAAAATCCTTACATCCCATGTTATAGCATTTAAGACTTATTGAAGATTGATTTAAGACATTTAATAAAGATTATGGCCTTATTTTTTGGATTAATGAATTCAATGGCTTTTAAGACTTTAAGGATGTCACTGGTTCGTGCTGTGCAAAGATTTGAAACGTCCCTGCTGTTTTGTATCATTTAAAATGGGATACTTTATGGATAGATAAAATAAGCAATAATAATGACATCACATTGGCCTTCACAGGAAAGCCAAACGGACCACACACCGTTACGAAGTTTGATGACAATCATTCAAGGTGAAACAAAGCTGGTGTCTTGCAGACGTCATGACACCTTCCCCGGCCACTGGCTTGGTCAACAGAGTAATAATACACAACAACAGGTAGGGGGCTATGCTTTTATATTTAATGTTTGATTCATTAAATACACGTATGTATACTGTTTGATTCCATATCTTCAAGGTCTCTCTGGTGTCCGAAGAAAGTTCAACAAAGTGGCAGTATTCCTTAAGAATTGAAAAAGGCTTTAAAGTACTGTAGGACAATGTCTCCAGGTGAGGACACATGCCAACTGTCCTCTCAATCTCCACATGGACAGCTGATGATGTGACAGTCCTGGAGAATCATGGTGCAGTCAGAAGCCTTTGCTGACCAACCATTCCTTCAGCTCATTATCCACGTGACCTTTGACCTTCAAGGTCATGGTGACCTCGTTGACCTGAGTAGGCAGTTCTTTCCCCACCACCTCCTTCAGATATTGCTTCACATCCTTCTCCAGAGCCCAAATGTCACCCTCCACTTTCCGTACGAGCGTTGTCTTGCGGCTGCCGTGGGTCAGGTCGGAGTAAACCGGGATGTTGTGCATGCGAGAGCGGCGGATCATGTAGGGCAAAGGCGGCGGTGAATCTGCCGGAGGGGTCCAGCCGGACGGGGTGGGACCGGCGTTTTTAGGCGGATCGGGGACCCGAGACGGCGGGATGAGTCGCTCTACGAACTTGTATTCCTCCGTAGATTCTAATAACACACTCTTTTTTTCGTCCGGAGCTGCATTACAAACAAACCTGAGCCCGACAGCCGCGAAAGGACTTCCCGGGGACCTGAACGTTCCTCGAAGCGCTCTGCGGAACACGGTGGACTGCAGGGTGAAGCAGGCCGCCATCTTGTGTGCGGCTCAGTTTACGGTTCTTCTTCTGCTTCTGTTGGAACTGTGTCAGACTGGAAGCTTTGCCGCACTTTGCTGCCTCTCACAGAGCGGGTGATATTGCAGTTTGGAGTGTTTCTATTTACGTAGTCGTAATATATATCCTTTATTTAAGCAGGTAAAAGCCTCATTGAGATTAAAATCTCTTTTTCAAGAGTGACCTGGCCAAGAGGGCAGCATGAATTGTTTCACAGAAATCACAAAACAAACAGACACATACAACTGTTACACACTACAAAATGAATGAGCATAATATCCAGTTAATATGCAATATTAAACAGTTAAAATGCGTAAAACAGGCACAATGTATATCAGTTAGAGATCAGAACCAATAGGCCATAGTGATTTTGTTTTTTACACATGTATGTACACAGATAAGAAGGAATCAGCCCAAGGAGAGATTTATACATAAAACCCAGCCAATGTGAAAGTCTGTGAACATGCAGAGATGGACATTTAGCAGCAGCATACACAGTACAGGGGTGTACACGACTTCCACAGCCAGTAATAAAACGTAAAGCACAATGGTATACAGTATCCAACTTCTTAAGGCACTGATCAGATGCATCATATAGAGCAGATCACCGTAATCCAGTAAAGGTAAGAAAGTTGCAGAGACCAAATGTTTCCTTACCTGGAATGAGAAACATGATTTGTTTCTGAAAAAGAAACCCAATTTAAGTTTCAGTTTGAGAACAAGGTTTCCAATATGTGATTTGAACGACAGGTTCTGATCAATAACAATACCTAAATACTTATATGTTGTGACCATTTCAATCTAAACTCCTTGAGCAGTTGAGATTTTAGGAAGATTAGATGTCAACTTTTTACCATTTGCAAATAGCATGAATTTTGTTTTGTCTACATTTAACACCAACTTCAGTTGAGTTAAACGGGATATCAAAGGCAGACTGCAGGAATTCAAGGGTTTGTACAACTGAAGGGGATGAACAATAGATGACTGTATCATCAGCATAAAAATGGAAAGTAGCATTTGATAAATTATCACAAAGATTATTCACATATATGGAAAACAGCAGAGGTCCTAGTATGGAGCCCTGGGGCACACCTTTTGACACAGGGAGGAAAGAAGAGAAGGCCCCGGCGGACTAAACACATTGGGTTCTTGCTGACAAGTCATTTGAAAACCAACCTACAGCATGGCTGGATAAGCCAATGTTGTAGAGTCTATCTGCCAGGGTGACTTGGTCAACAATGTCAAAAGCCTTTGACAAGTCAAGAAAAAGAGCTGCACAATATTGTTTGCAGTCCAGTGCTTCAATAATGTCCTTCACCACTTTAATAGCAGCAGTCACTGTGCTGTGTTGGTTTCTGACTGATGTTGTGACAAAATACCATTTGTGCTTAACAAGTTTTTCAAGCACTTTAGCTAAAACGCATCATTTAGAGATTGGTCTATAGTTATTTACGACTGAGGGATTCCCTCCTTTCAGCAAAGGGAGAACATATGCAGATTTCCATATGTTAGGAACTTCATTGCAAGAAAGAGTACGATTAAACATATGAGTGAGAGGTTCTGCAATAAAGTCTACAGCTAACGTGATAAAGTGTGGATCAAGCTGGTCGGGACCTGCAGATTTGGTTGGATCCAGTTTCTTTAGGGCTCTATGGACCTCTACCACCTCAAGAGGAGTAAAGCTTAATGGCTTAACCACGGAGGGGGTGGGGAAGAGTGAGCCCTCTGCTCATTTGACTCTTTTGCATCTGGACATAATAGATCTGGATGTAAAGACTCAAACAAGGAACCTGAAGGAATAAAATGTTCATTAAAGCAGTTAAGAATGGCGGATTTATCAGTTAGAGTACATGAGTCCTTCACAATGCGGGCTGGCAGCCCATTTGTAGTAACATTCCCAAATTTCCAAAGTTTTTATTACCTTCCAAAATTTCTTAGGATCATTTAAATTACTAGTTGTTTTTTAAAGGTAGAACTCAGATTTAGCCTTTTTAACAAGTGCAGTAAAACAATTTCGGAGCTGTCTAAAAAGCAGCCAGTCAGCCTGGGATTTAGATTTTCTGGCTTCTGCCCAGACTACATCCCTTTCTTTTAGCAAGCCGGACAGCAGAGGGGTAAACCAAGGGTTTTTTTCGGCCTTTCACTCTGAATTTACGGGAAGGAGCATGTTTATTTATAATTTTAGTAAACGCATCATGAAAGTATTTCCACGCCAGCTCTACATCATTGATGAGAAAGATCTTGTTCCTGTCAATGACCCACAAATCATAAAAAAAGGCTTGTTCACAGAATTGCTTTAACTCCCGTTTAAGAACAATTTGTGGTCTTGACTTTGGGAGCTTAGTTTGTCTTACTGTGGCTATAACACAATGGTCACTCATATCATTCGCAAAAATACCAATATCAGAATATTTATGAGGAGCATTTGTTAAAAATAAATCAATAAGAGAAGAGTTCTCTGGGCATTTAAGATTTGGACGAGTTGAGCTGTTGATTAATTGTGTAAGATTAAAAGAGTCCCATGTAGACTTAAAACTATCAGAGACAGAGGACAACCAGTGCCAATTAAAATCTCCAGCAAGGAGAATCTCATTCAAATCTAAGGTAGATAGTTACTCAATGATGATAAAACCTCACTGTTTGCTGTTGGGGTCTATAACAACCTACAATAGTGATAAAATGGTCCTTAAGAAGTTCCAATTTCAAGGCAAGAAGTTCATATTGTCTGATGATCGAAATAGATGATAGGATGGTAACATGAAATTTGTATTTTACATAGATGGCAACACCACCACATTTTCTGGGACGGTCACAATGAAAAACATTGTAACCCTCAATTGCAATGTGTTTGTCTGTGATAGTTTGTTTTAACCAAGTTTCAGACAAAACAAGAATATCAGTATCAGATGATTTTGCCCAGATTTTCACCAGATCCAATTTAGGAAGTAGACTTCTGACATTTAGGTGAATAATACCAAGCCCAGATCCTGTATCGGTGATGAATTCAAGGAGTGCTTTCACAGTTGTTGACTGACTCTTGGTGTGGTGAAGCCTCTTTATTGTCACTGTCTTTGTGTCCAGGTTTGTATGTATGTAAGGGATACATTCCATGACAATGTGTTTCACAGTTTGCTGTTTTCTTCAGG
Source organism: Bovichtus diacanthus (assembly GCA_943590825.1). Lineage (NCBI taxonomy): Eukaryota > Metazoa > Chordata > Actinopteri > Perciformes > Bovichtidae > Bovichtus > Bovichtus diacanthus. The sequence goes on along the minus strand of CALSBV010011210.1, from coordinate 1,251,597 downwards.
TTCCACACAGTCCATTCTCATGTTTCCTTCCTTTATTTACCAAATTCCATACTAGTCCACAGTGTCCCATCTTTAGTCAAGTCATATTTTAGTGCAGTGATTTATTTTAGACAAAGAACATTTTACATTTACACCCCGCCATGGAAACCAACGGCTTTCCGCATGCACGATTCATTTGCAGTCTGGCCGCGGAGGGGCGAACATCTCCTCTGACTGCTGCGCCGCCCACCTGTGAATGTTTTGGGACGGGGGAGAGGCCCGCGGCAGCACCCGCTGCTCATTGAGAAGAGTATGAGCGACTCTCCAAAAGTCTCCAATTGGATTTGTCGCCGGTCGGTTTTTCGAAAGATTGTCGATTGCGGGGTCTGAACTCGCTAAATATAGTGACAATGTCAGTGAAACACTGAGCATGAACTTTGAAGCAAAAACCCGGAAGTGATAACATGCTAACTAATTTCCGGGTTCTGTCTGTTCTGTTGGGGATTTCCAGCGCACGTAACTTGTTTTGTCCATTTTGTTTTGTACATTTTTTCACCAAAAAACGTAATATTGGTTTCAAAACTTCATGAAACTATGCGATAGCATGCTTTTGAGATTGGTTGTGTTTGGTAAGTATCTGACAGTCCTGTACTAATGGTGGCCCAGCTAAATCTATAGCCAAGCACTGAACATTGAGTTTCTCCATTAGGGTTTGTCTTTGCACGAGTCCTGTGCTGTCGTCCGAAGGAGTACGCAACACGTACTGACCAATGTTGTCCGATGTGCAACGAAGGTAAATTACGTCTCTGTCTAACTTGTCTAACCTGGCCCCTCTCTCTGGATGTGTGCGGTTTTAACCGTTCGATGCGTATAAGGGTTTAAAATGACCCGGTGAGGTTGTTTTCTTGATATATCGTTGTAATTGTTATCATTTCATATTCCAGCTATTCCTCAAAGCCTCAGGCCATTTATATTTTTAACTTGCATGTGATACATTTTAAGAAATTGTAGTTTTTGTATTACTACCCCAAGCTTCCATCATGCATGCATGTGTATGTGTATATATATATATATATATATATATATATATATGTATGTGTGTGTATATATGTGTGTGTATATATGTGTGTGTGTATATATATATATATATATATATATATATATAT
>CALSBV010011210.1:1132087-1174879 GCA_943590825.1 Bovichtus diacanthus | reverse complement strand
CACACACACACACACACACACACACACACACACACACACGGTTGACGTCTGCATGCATTGGACAGTTGTCAATCATGGGTGCTGTTTGTTAAAGAGCGCTGGTTTGCACACGCAAAAACCTCCACTGCCAGACAGTGACTAGACTAGTCTGTCAGCAGACACACACACACACACACACACACACACGTGCAAACTGTACTGCAGCCATGCAGCAGTTGCAGGACAGAGGAGAGCAGAGTGATTGGAATGATGCTGATGCTGATGATAGAGTTGCTGCAGGACAGAAAAAAAAACAAATCTTGCAAAACAGAAAGATGACATCATGGAGAATCAGCAGGTTAGAACAGTGTGTGATTGGTTAGATTAGAAAAAGAAGATGATTGGTTCAAAGGCCAGAGCGAAGCTCGGGCGTCAGCCCTGTCGCAAGCAGAGAGGCAGCCAGGTCATGCTGAATCAGACCTTTGTCACTTCCACTCACTTTCTGTATCTCACACACACACACACACCCACACACACACAGAAAGAAGAGTGAGGTCCATGAGTGTACTTGAAGGTGCATTATGCAGTGTATGGTGTATGCGTGCATAAAGACATTCCTTTGCCATGGCAGTCGGTCCATGCACCCTTCCCCCAAGCCCAAACAGAGGAAAAGAAGCAGCATGAGCTCAAAAGAGACCGAGACAGTTCAATGCAAATACAGTGACAGGCACAGGCAGGCAGAGCCCTACATAGAGACAGTTTGGCCAAACGAGATCAACGGAGAAGAATCTTTATGCCGATTGGAGTCCAAACTGTGGTTATGAGAGGTGGATGGAGATCACTGCTGCAGTTAGCCAAACTAAGAGGAGTCTCTATATATGACTCTGCCATATATGACAGACGCACAGACAGAGAGACAGAAAGACAGACAGACAGACAGACAGTCAAGCAGTAGGTTCAGTGCTTATCTGTTTTTCCAAAGAGCCTGTCAGACAGTAGAAAAACACCTCATGCAGACTGAGAAGGTTTCAGAATATTACTTTCTCACTTCGTCAGCGCTTGGTTTTCTTTTCATTCTGTCTCCATGGACAGAGTAAACTTTCGAGTATATAACGTCCCCAGTGTGACCAAAGCGGCCTGGTGGTCAGGGCACTGCTGTGTTACTAATGTCTCTCACTCTCTTCCTCTCCCTTTCTCCCTGTCGGCTCTTTCAGCAGTGCTTGATGGAAAAACAATGATGGTTATAGAAGGAAATAGGCGCTGGACGATAGAGAGGCTGCTGTGTGCAAAACAACTGCTGATGAGAAGAAACTGCAACAAAAAACAGGGAGAAGCTGTGAGGTAATGACTGGTTAATGGCTCCCATTTCCCACCCAAGTCTGAGCAGCACCCACTCTTTAATGTGTGATGACTGAGCTCTAATCCATAGCAAGCCCTCAGCAACACCTTCCTCAATTCCATGCATGTTCTCTTCATGTCCTCTACTCATGTCCCATTTAAGGAGCGAAAACTGAAGGCGAAGGCTAAAATTTCCTTTTTGAATCTAGAAGAACTTTAGCAAAGAATTGAGGAGCTGAGTATGGATTTGAGATTCAGCCTAAACATCCAATTCCCCTTTAAGTTTCCTCACCAACGCAACATTTCATATTCATATATTTTTTCAGCTTCATTGTAATTTCAGGCAGCTGAAACTAGGCCAGTTTGAATTAAAAACAAACTGCTTCAGATCGCTTCTGAAGATCCAGTCGATCACTAAGGTCCAGCACAGCTCATATGGATGGAAGCACGAGACAGAGATGTCGACTTAAAACATTTAAAAATCTCTATCTAATATATAATATGTGTTTCTTTCAGATCTCTCTGGACTCTTTTCTTCCCCAGTGATGATAGATTTGGCTGTAATAGTCATAAAAGGTGATGGTGTTGACGTCAGAACTTACGCACATCATACTGCAACGGGGCACAGTGTCAAGTCTGAGGGCTGGCTCTGCGTGGCAAAGAACTCTGGGTACTGGAGTTTAGTAATGACCCTGAAGCATGAGGAGAGGTCAGGCTGTCTTGATGGCACACAGGCATTCATTTGTAGTGTGTGTGTTTGTTGCTCCCATACCATAGCATTTTATCAGGCATTGGCAATCGTAGGAATGTACTTAAAGGAAAAGGCTGGTGATATTCTGTATTTGTGGTAATGTCACCAAATCTCGAAAAGACCAAAACCAACAATATGTTAGTACGTCTAGTCTGTGGCTCACCGCTCTAAGCCCATTGGTTTCTACTGAAGATGGAAATCTTTAGAAAGGGGTCATAAATGTAAAAAAGGCTAAAACAGCGGGGCACTGTAGCTTTTAGCAATTGTTACTCAAACCAGAGGAAAATGTGGTACGGACATTAAAGGTGACATATCATGCTGATTTTCAGGTTCACACTTGTACTTTGGGTTTCTACTAGAACATGCTTTAATGTTTTAATGACACATTATTTTTCTCAGACTGTCTGAAACACAGAGTCTGCTCTGCTTGGTTTGCGAGAAAAAATAAATGATGTACCTTTGCAAAGGTACTTCTCAAGCCCTGGACGGAGATACTCAGATAGGGCGGAGTGGGGGGAGGGATCAAATCTGAAAGGCTTGTTGAATCCCTGGGTTGTCTTATTTCTGATCTGTTACGTATTTATATATGTGCAAAAGCATTGAAAAAGTGAGTTTCTAACAATATGTCCCATTTAATGTTCTCCTCAGAATGATTTTTTGTTTGGAGTTTGGTGATCCTCTGACTCAAAATGTTATTTTCTCTAATATGACCAAATACCTACACTTACTTACTTATGTGTTTAGTGCTAATTAGCTAATGTTAGGATGCTGACATTAGCATGTAGCTTAAAGCACTGCTCTGTCTGAGTACAGTCTCGCAGAGCCGCTATAGCTGTGGACTCTTACTCTAGTTAATAGCTTTTGGACACAGAGGAATAAGATATATCAGTGTTTGGATACACAGACAAAATAACACTTGTTATTTTGTCTGTGCTAGACGGCAGCAATGTCCAGCTCTAAATAATAATATAATAAATGTTATTTCATAGTATAATGATGTGTTTCAAAAGTACTTAAACAAAACCCAGGGAACTTCTAGTGTCTGTGCAGGATGATCACAACAATGAGGTGTCAGCAGCAGCAGCGCCTCTCTGTATCTATACTCACAGGTGATGGAGCACAGTGGGGGTGGGGTAAGAATAAGCAACTGAGAAGACGGATGGAGACAATCAAATGAAGAGACACCACAACCACACGCACACACTCATACACAAGCACAGGTGCGCACACTGACAAAGAAACACACACAAGGCAAACTACGGCTCTCGGATATGTCAAATGCACACACATAAACACACTTGCAGACAGACACGTGCGGAACTGACATACAAATAAATCAAGAGAAAACATGAGGGGTGGACGCTACTCTAGTAAGGAGATGGGAGGATGACAAAAAGGGATGATGTAAAGGACAAAGTAAGATATATTTATTTTTAAAAAAAAGAATAAAAAAAAAAAAGAAGAGAAACCTACTAAAGGAATCTTATCAGTATGCTACACAAGAGCCCGTATTTAGATCTGGTAAAATCTAAATACCTCTACAAAAGAACAACTCTACTTATGAAGGACAATAAGAATACATTTCACAGAATATTTCTGCAAACAGGGAACCTGTAATATCTCATAAATATAGAAGAAAAAGGAGAGAACTGTGATGGAGAGAGGGGAAAAAAACAGACTGCAAGAGAGAAAAATCAAGTCTTTTTGGAGACATCTGGGGCCAACTCGTGGAGCTGGAAATACTGTTACAGAAACAACCAGTTGACAACAATTCGGACATAAGTGAGAGGAGCAAAAGAAGGAGAAAGAAAGCAATAGTGATAGAGGAAGAGGGAACTTTTTTTGTACTGTAGTCTTGGAAACAGCAGTGTGTGATGGGGCTTTTATACTCGAAGGTTTACAGTTCAGAGAATTGCAGAAGCCACATGAAAGCCATTTGGAAATGAGTATGAATTCTATGGCAGTGGAATCTAATCGTAGCATTTTCTATAAATAATCAGGAGTCACAGAATTGTAACAGCAACACTATAGTCTCTTGGTTTTTGGAGAAAATAAATGACATAGCAGGGGTCAACCATAGTAACCACGCTTGACCTCATTCACAGACAGGAATTAACACGCGATGCAGGAGAAGCAGCCATTTGCTCTCTGAACTTTAGAGTGCGTCCTTGCCTTGACGAAGTAAATCAAACTGCTTGAATCTTCTTTTGGTTCTTTTAAACATCACTCTCTTTCCTTATAAACACCTTCTGTCAGGACACCTCAGACAGAGAACAGCAAGCCGCCTCCTGCACCGACCAACACTCAACAAACAAATAGGCTCTGGACTGGGTCCAGGACTGGATTTGGGACCAGACCAGATCAGACCAGAAGTACACAGCCGGTCAGGACTGGGTGCTGTTTAAAAGGGAGAATAAGAGAAAAGAAAGAGGAGACATTGCACACACACGAGCAGCGAGCGAGCCGGAGGGGAACACAACCATAGAGTCAAAATACTGCAGTCCACGTGCCGTGCAGCAGTGTGTGTTTGTGTCTGCGAAATGAGTGTGAGAGAGAGAGACTGCAAGTATGTATGCAGGTATACGTGTGTGTGTGTGTGTGTGTGTGTGTGTGTGTGTGTGTGTGTGTGTATGTGTGTACATGCGTTCGGCGGACTCACTCCCGGGGGCTGGGCTGGTATTGGCTGTTGCGGTGGAGAGAGCTACGTGAGAGGGGGTAGAGATAGTGTTTACGTCGTGGAGCTGACTGAGCACGGAGGAGCGCCGTCTCACCGCTCCCTGAAACGAACCGCTTCGCTTGAACGTGCTCACTACCTCCATCTGCAGGACAGAGACAAAACAGCAGCACTCAGTGAGGGCAGGAGAGGCCGGCCTGAGTGTGTGTGAGTGTGTGTGAGCGTGTGTGCGCGTGTTGGGGTCCCTTTAGAAACATTTCCTGTGACAGCATTCAAATTTCCCTTGATTGCAAATGTGCATCAGTGATACGCATCACAACTGCTTTCTGAATAATACGGACTAGGCATGGGACGATATGAACATTTCATGTCGCGATTATTCTGGCAAAAATAATTGCAATTCCCAATTTTATCATGATAATCACCAAAACCTGCGACCCCTGATAATAGGGATGTTACATTTTTGGTTAGATGCACCATATACTTCATTCTGCTGAACTTGGACCTGTTGTCCTCATTCGTAGGAACTTTTATTCTGACATCTAGTGGTTGCAAAAGCACAATACTCTTATCAGTAAAAACAAGATGGCGGTCTCATCAACCAAGTCATTATACAGTTGATCCCGAGCAGAAAGTGGACATGGTACAAAACCTTATCAAATGTACAAATGTATTGTTGAAACTTATTTAGTTATGCTTAATAATGTTTGCAGTTTAATATGGCAGACACATTTGACTAATTTTAGCAATAGTAACAAGCTAGGACGCTGCTAATTAGGAAGTACTTGATTAAAGACATTGGGACTTTATTATCGTACTTTGGCCAATAGGTGTGACAGACTGTTCCTACAGACAAAAAAGACGGTCAAAGTTCAGAGTATGGAGCAAGGATTCATACAGAATTACTACACATTGAAGAACTGTTGCATTGTTAGCCATTTTGTTTTTGCACAGCACTGTTGAGGAATTGAAATAAACAATTTGATCCTTTGTTAAACACTGGTTTTATACAGTAGATTAAACCCTTGAGATGAACCATCTCGTTTTCAAGGAGGTCCTCAATTCTTTATTGTCCCCATATGAGGACATCATTTTTTTAAAACTACTTCCTGTTCAAAGACAATGCTTAGTTGTTTGACTTATTAGGTCCTTCTTATCCCAAATAGCTATGAGATATAAAAAATTCAGACCAAACAAAAGCTCGGGTCTCAGAAGGTTAAAACTCTTGAAATGGCACTAAAACGTATTGGAATCACTTTACGTTTTGTTAAGAAACAGATATTTTTAAAAGGACACACATCTTCTTATAGTAAACATTGTATTTAGTGAAAAAAAAAAAACACTCAAACAATCTTAAATAAAGTAATTCAAGCCACTCATGTTAGGATATTCATGATTATCCGATAATCGAAAGTCACCACGATCAACTTAACGTGAGTGTTTCTTATCTCGATCTGCGATAAAATCCTATATCGTCCCATCCCTAATACAGACTATATATATATATATATATATATATATATATATTGTCTGCACACTCAGAGCAATCCCTCCGAATGACAAATTGACCACTAAGGCACTTAAGCAGCCTCTTGACTGGATCTCTAACTACTTAGGAGGCTGTTAGCAGATTGTTCATGTTGATGCTACTTTGCTGTCTTAATGTACATTCTCACACAACGCAGTGCAAGAATCAATCAATTAAAGCAATCCAGCAAGTCAACAGCCTGTCTACTTATCCTGTACACAGAGTGTAAATACTTACACACACACACACACACACACACACACACACACACACACACACATATGTGCTGCTATAGCAAGACACACACACACACAATCACAGCACTTATACTCGCTCATGAGCGTCTAAAATACCACTTCCAAGTTAGATAAAGCCATTTCACCAGGTTTAAGCAAAACACAAAAGTTAGCTGTGTGGGAGAGAAAAGAACTGGAATTATTATGTTTGGCACAAGTCAGAAGAACACCACAGACAGGATGAGATAAAGACTGACTTTTGAAGAGAACAAATCAAATGCAGCGTTTAAACTTAACTAAAACTATATATGTCGAAGAGTCAATAATGATCCCCTCCAAATAATTTGCACTGCATCTTAAAACACTTGAGTGCAAACATAAGCCATTCAGATTCAGATTCCTACACTCTTTGTAATAACGTCATATTGTTTTTGGTTTTCATGTTTTCCCTGTTTATCTCTAATTCACCTTAAACAAACTGCGTGTGTGTCATGACCGAGCGAAGCTTCTGGTTAGGCTGCTGTGCTGTCTGGATATCTCTGTGTCTTTATCTGTGAAAGAGGTTTGGTTAAGGTTTGTTTTGGTCAAATAGTACCTGGGTCTGGATGCGGTTGAGTCCTCTGAACCAGAGGATCTGTCCGCGGCGCAGCTCTCTCTCAGCACAGTCGATCTCCTCCTCATCCTCTGCCATCTCCTCTCCTTCCTCTTCCCCGGGCTCCAGGCCCAGCCCCGCCTCCTTCAGGCATGGCAGCCGCTCCGTTGGCACCGTGGCAATCACCTGGAAGAGACGTTTGTTCAATTGTTATTTGACCAGAAGATGCAAGTATGCCGATACACTGAGCCGCTGTGAGATTTTGTAAACGTTTTACACAGATGAGGGATCAGATAATATCAGATTATGTCAACCAAAAGAAGCACAGAATAGAATAGTCATTCCCTTTTTCCACCAACATTAGCCCGTATATGCAGGTTTTTTAAACGTGGCAAAACCTGCTAAAAATCAGCGATAGACTCCTTTCCCGGTGCCAGCAGACGAGTATGCCTTTCGAATTGTTTTCTGCTGAATCACGTTTAACGTCACAAACACCCGGGAAAACAGGCTTATTAAATAGTGACAATGTTATGCTGCTTACTTCTTTTATATATATTACTTATTCAATCTCTCTATAAAACTCGATACTGACTAATTAGGAACGATGTTCAAGCGCTGATTGGACGGAGACAGACGCAATATGTGGGCTTAGCATCGCGCTGGATAAAGGGCAAAAATGTTGGTGTCATGTTTCAACCACTGACGAACGGAGCTGGAGCCGATGAATACCTGTGACTACTACAGAGTCATGTGTCCAAGGAAAGCATGCCGATTGTGATTGTAACCTTTCCCACTAAAGACAAAAGCCAGATGTTAGTGGGGTTTTTGTCCAGTGTGAAAATGTTTCCTTAGCCTCACCGCAGAGAGAACTCTAGGTAAAGCAGGCCTGCCAGCCTACACACGCTCAGTATGGTTTGACTCAGCAGGCTGAAGAACTGCTTACCTGCCCCCAGAGGAGCTCCCCAACTCCCACGAACAGACACCAGAGCCACTGCTCCACGTTGAGAGGAGCACAGCTGAAGGGCTTCCCTCCCCACTGCACAATCACGATCTGCAGCAGAAACAAAGACATCATTAATGTTACACATACAAACACAATGTCGAGGGAGAAAGCAGCACTGTAAAACAATACAATGCCAGGATGTGTCAACAGTCAGCACCTCTATCTTCCAGTCAGTAGTAAAAGCTGGAATTATTACTGTTTTCCCTGCTGCATCAAATAAACATCAAACCAAGATATGTAATGTAGCATGCAGACATTTTGTGTTTGAGTATTTTATTTAATTATTCATGAGGTATAGCTTACCCTTAATGGCCAATAAGATCATAAACCGTCCTTTCACAATTTGACTTAGCTAACATCAGGTCATGCAAATGTATGTGTGTGTATTGTATATATACTAGGAAGATTTTAGGAGAACATTATGTTCTCTGGGCCCATGTTCTATAAAGCTGCTCAGAGTACAATTTTGGTCTTAAATGTGTCAAAATATTTAATATAAGTATTTGCTCTTATTCTGAGAATGCCATGCCTATGTGTCATGTACAAACGTTCCTAAGTGTTGGGAATAGAATAGATTGGAACAGCCTGGTCCACAGGCTGTTGTATTGTTAATGCCTAAATTTCGCTTGGGATCAATACATCTATCTATCTATCTATCTATCTGTCTGTCTGTCTGTCTGTCTGTCTGTCTGTCCGTCCGTCCGTCCGTCCGTCCGTCCGTCCGTCCGTCTGTCTGTCTATCTATCTATCTATCTATCTATCTAATGTATCTTTTATCTGAAAGCTTTTAAGAACAATTGCTTGAAAAGTAAAAATGTTTTCAAGTCCAAATGCAATTTTGAATAAAATGACCCTCTTTTCAAAAGTTTATAAGTGGTATTAAGATGATTCAAATATAAATGTTTTTTAGTTTTCTTCGGTAGAAAGGTTTTAGAATACACATAGCTTCAATGGAGTCCAAGAGTAAAAATGGTAGTACTGTAGGCATAAGCTTAATTGGTGTCACAATTATGAGGGAGTCCTTTGAAAATGTTCCCCCCTGTAATGGGTCCCTGACCCTGAAAGTTTGAGAACATCTGAGTTAGAAGCATGCATGGAATAAAAAAAGACGATATTTTCTGTTAAAGGATGATAATAATGTTATAGGAGGGCAAACAATCACACTTAGACTTTGATCAAAAGTTACTTTTAGCTTCTATTTGTAAGGTTTCTAAATCCTACGTGTTACTAAGAATTTTTAGACTCATGAATCAAAGTTAAGAACATTTCTAATCTAATTATCTAACTCTAATCTTTTTAACAGGAAAAATAAATTGTGTAATAAAGCGGTGTGAATGCCTCAAAGTGAATTTATTTCTTGACCTCAGCCACATTTATCATTGCAATTATTCCACTCCAGCTTGTGTCACTGTAAAAAATGACACATTAAGTGAATTTATAGATCTAGTATATTAGTTATGGTTCTACCATAATAGCACAGCCCTGTGGTTTCAAACTCGGACCACAGTAACAGCATGCTGCTCTACAGTAGGATGTAGCGACAGCATTTTAAATAGCAACATGATCATTTACAACCAGAGCAAGGTTTATCAGTGACATTCTCATCTTGACACCAAACTGCAGAGTCATAAATCTCCCTGGGAGTACGACACAGTGTATCACATAATGTAATAATATCTTTCTGCAGGGAGTAGGCATCCATCTTTCTTACTTCTCTTTCTCTTTCACCTCTCAAGCTGCCATCAGTCTTCAGCTTGCTCTCATCTCTAAATTTCCAAATCCCTCTGAACTGTCTCTTCGTTGCTCTCACACTCCAAATCACTGTCATCCCCTCCAGCTCGCTCTTTTCTCTTGATTCTCCCCAGAGTAACACCGAGCACTGAGCTTTGGAAAATATCCCTCTTTATCTCTCTCCATCCCTCACTCTGTTTTTGCTTGCTTGTCTGTGTTTTTGTGTACTCAAAATTCCCTGCTCAGTAAATTCCTTCTGTATTCACTGTGAATCATTTCAACAAACAATCCGCCTTTTTTAGGTAAAGTTTGGAATCTTAAGTCTGGAAATGTACGTGGGGCGGAAACGGGTTACAAAGTGAGAGACAATGTGACAATTAACAAGCTGTATATATTAAGTATACTAACATACTATACAGACTAAGAAGGTGACCAAGGCAGCACAGGCCATCACCAACATGCAGCATCCATCTGTAGAAGCCATTCAAGCGTTTATTGATTTGGAAATACAGTACGGTCAACAACCACAATCATCAAAGCAGAAATAAAAGCAATATTCATGAAGTGAATATTCACAACACGTTCTTGCAACGTTTCACAATAAAAAACAAACGTGTGAAGGAAATGAAGGTATTCTGAAATGCTACAGGGCTTACAATTTGAAATGGACACAGGAAGTTTTGAGTTTTTATTAACAGAATAATGCAGTAACAAAACTTTAACTGGGGAAAGAGCAGATCTGAAAAAAAGTTAGTTTCATACAAAAAATTACCAAATATACTTATCAAAGTTAATTAGAAATAAAGGCATGTCGCTAATATATGTCTGCTTCAAATAAAGGCCCCTGCCACCAGCATTGTTATAAAGTTGTAAAGATAGAATCTATGGATGAGCTGTTGTATTGGATTGTGTTATATTTTCAGGTGTACCTAATAAAGTGGCCATTATGTTTAGTGTATACAATATGCAGTGGAATAAGAATAGATGTATCATACTGACAGTTTGTAAAGTCATCACCTGAAAATATCTGGTCTGGTTTTTTTAGACAAACACACTCCAGCTGAGTGCTGGAGAGGCTCAGTCAGGTTGATTTACGTACAACTCATTTACAACAAGATAAACTAAACCGAGTGGTTGAGACTCAAGCTGTACCACATAACCTCAATGTCTCTGAATCTCTACTATCGCTATTGACTAAAGAAAAAATGCCCAAAAAATGATCTAAAAAAGAAAATCTCTAAATGTTGTCCACCAAACAGTAGAGAAAATCAATCAAAGGGCAATAAAGGGATAACCTTACCTGCACAGCGAAGGTCCCCACAACGATGGTGCAGAAGATAGGGTTGGCAAATATGCCGTCAAAGACATTTCTCTCTCCGTGGATCTTCCGTGCGTTGATCTCGTTGAAAAGTTGCATGAGGACGAAGGTGTTGAAGATGATGGTGTAGTGCTCGGAGGGAGGGGAGTGGAGCGGAGCGTTGCGACCGCTGTCGATGTTAAACATGTGCTCGCCTGGAGGGTGAAGAAAATCGACAGTATGAAAAAAGAATATATCAGCTGAGTTGTTCATTAGGAAGCGTGTTTAATCTGCTGCAGAACAAATAAGCAATGAACTATTACCACTGTAGCTGCTAAGGTGGCTTTCAAAACCAAACCATGTTTTTCTTGTCTTGGATTTTTGGTTAAAAGCACGCTGAAATACAAACCAGATTATCTGAATTCCATAATAAATCTATTGATGGAAGACAGCTATTTCTGTCTGTGTCCCGCTTGTCTCTGCATGTGTGTGTACCTATGAACAGTAGGGTGAAGATGATGACCAGCTGGTACACGCCATGTCCCAGGATGTTCTTCATCATGGTCAGTGAGATGAGCGGGTTGTTCCGACCATAGGGTTTCCGTAGCAACAGGTCCTCAGTGGGGGGCTCGGTGGCCAGGGCCAGAGAAGCAAATGTGTCCATGATGAGATTCACCCACAGCATCTGCACCGCCTTCAGAGGAGAGTCCTGCAGAGAGATTTCAACCAGAGAGATGTGACACGAACGAACCATGTTCACACACACACACACACACACACACACACACACACACACACTTGTAAAAAAAAGCCTACTTCCCAACATGAACAGTTTTTGCTGTAAGTTAAATCATTCATTTAATTCCAGTGTTTCAGTAAATCTGTTGATTTATCAGTCAGGTTATACATTCAACAGAATAAAAGCTTGTTTCATTTGAGTAGATTTATTTCTGTGCCTTTAATATGCATTCTCTCTAACATCCAGCAGGGGGCGACTCCACTGTTTGCAAACCATGTCCTTTTGCATAGAAGTCTATGAGAAAATGACCCGACTTCTCACTTAATTTATCACCTCAGTCAAAAAAAACAAAAAAATAAATAGTTTATAGTCTCAATCTCTAGTTTCAAGTCTTCTTCAATACAGCATGATGTTCATTTAGTAAATGAAGCTGCCATTTAGAGTAAAAAAGATGATAAAGCAGGGTATGCTTCAGGGCAGGGCTACATTGTTACAACTTCCCCCCTTTCACATTGCGTTTAATGGTTAAGTTAACTGTAAAACTTTGCTCTGGTTCCAAAGAACAAAGATGGAAACAGTCCAAATGCTAAACTCAAGGCTTCAAAAGCATAGTCCATTCGGGTGATGTCAGATCTGCTTCTACCAAATCCTATTATAATATTGACTCATTAATACTTTCCAACATGCAGAGTGACCACCCACTGGTCTCATCTACACTGAAACAATTACAGACAAAAGGTCAGTGCGATTCATACACGACAGCACATATTATATATTACCTACCTGCTGATGTCTTGTTTTATAGACAGAGTGGGATATTGATTAAGTAACCTTTTATTCTATTATAAAAAAAAAAACCTGGCTCATTAAAGGGGTTTCACTTTGAGAACTTTTGAATGTGACAATTATCACTTTTATGTAACTGCACTATCTCTGGGACTCTAGCAGGTCCTTTAATGTGTTTTGATCAAGAAGCCAGACCACAGACTGCTCCTTACAGGTTTGTTCTGCAGCATATGTAACGGAAAAGAGCTTGGTTCAAGCTCAATTTATCTTGCGTGGAATAATAATGGTGATACTAATATTAATAATGAATACTTTAAAATGACCTTATTTTATGAACCCTACCTTCCAGCTTAAATGTACCTGATATACTTGAAATGTACTGAGATGTACTTATTTATGTAGTTCACGGCAGCACTTCTGCTGTTATGGTGATCAATCAATCAATCAATCAATCAATCAATCAATCAATCAATCAATCAATCAATCAATCCTTTATTAATGACCACATGATCGATATGGGTGGACCTTGCATTCAGCACAGCTTGGTGGGTAAGCTCCTTTTTTGTTTGGCATGCTTCATATTTGGGACCATCACATGGACCCAAACAGAGATCTCAATATGTGTCAGTTTTATGTTTTGTCTGATAGTGTTCTGAGTGGGGAGGTGATTACTTTAGAGCAGTCTTTCCTGGTTTTATGTGGGTCGGCATGAGTAAAATGCATAACAATATTATATGTGAATTCATTTTCCTAATAAAAATAGAAGAATAGCGTTCTGTTCAGCTCAGATGCTGCGTGTGGGGCTGTGTCTCCTCCACCCCTCTCTCTTCTCCAGAACCTCACGTGTTCTCAGGTTATCTTTCCACCTGCATACAATCTGTACCTGACTTGCAGTGCATTTATTCAACGTTGTTTCGGCGGTGGAAGAGTCAGTAATGTGTGTGTATAAGTTAAGTGTATATGTGTGTTCGTTTCCATGCTGGACAAATGTCAGAAATTCTGTCTGTGTGTGTGTGAGACTAATGTGGTGGTGACATGTCAGAGTGGTGATTTTTAATTATAATATCCTCTGTGCTGTCTGCCAGGTATTCAAAGGGAAGAGGACATATATGGTCAGCATCATTAAAACAGCCTAAGTCTTGTCTTTGTTTAAGGCTGAGACAGGAAGGGGGGGATAAGAAATGGTGAGAGATAAAGGGGTGAGACAGGAGAGTAGAACATGTTTGTTGGGGTTAAGGTGTATATACTAGACACCCCCACACACACACACACACACACACACACACCGACACACACTCCAGCTGACACAGTGAGTGTATCACCTCACTTTCAGTGCAAGTTCCTCATGGGATGGTGAGAAACTTAACATTACACTCAACAAATTAGATTATTGCTGTGTGATGTAATTTCATAATAAAACAAATACATTTCATATACATTTTAAATTCATGGTTCGTTGTGTTCTTGATCATGTGCGTCAGGATGTCTCTGCCTATATAAGCTTGGTGTAAAGAAAATGCATTTTAGCATTTTAGCATTTTGCCTTGTAGCAGATATAGGGTGAGTGATGTTTACAGAAGTGACATATTTGTGTCTGTTATATTGTAGGTGTAGGAATGCATGCATGTCAGCATGTTTGTTTATTAATAAATCTGCCTACCTGAGTGATGCAGGCCCCGGTGAAGGCCACGATGACAGCCACTACGTTGACCGTGAGCTGGAACTGCAGGAACTTGGAGATGCTATCGTAGACATTTCGCCCCCACATCACTGCCTTGACAATGCTGCTGAAATTGTCATCAGTCAGGATGATGTCAGACGCTTCTTTAGCCACGTCTGTCCCCGCAATACCCTGACACAGATTGAGACAAAGTGAGGAGGAGACGGAGACTCATGACATGATTCATGCAAGCATTCACGCATCCAAAGTATGTCGGAGTGCTACTGTCTCAATATCATGTTGTGCCAACTCCAAGTGTAACCACTTGCCGTGAGTAAGAGCTGTGACCAAAATCAAATGCACGCTATTCAAAAAAAAAGTATTTTAAATTAACCACATGATGTACTTGTTATTATTTATGTATTTATAGGAAGAGTAAAATTCTAAAATCCCTCCAGATAGTTGAGCGTGTTAATTAGCTTAGGTCATTAAAGGGATACATTACTAAGCTTCCTGCTGGTACTCCTGTCTGTTTCTACAAACTGGGGGCGTGCCGACCTTCGTAATACACTGACTATGGAGTACTACCATAAGAGCCCACTTCAAAACATCCGGACTATCCCTTTAAGTCATTAATATATTTAGTATATATAGTGGGATAAGAGAGAATCAATGTTTTTAAGGTTGTGGAGCATTTGTTCTCCAAAATGGATTAATATACTTGTATGTGATTACAATATTGTAGCTACAGAAGGTTTTAACACCAAATAAAGATGAATGGTGAATAATATTTCAGGTTACCATGGCAAAGCCCACATCAGCCTTCTTCAAAGCTGGACCGTCATTGGTTCCATCTCCTGTTACTGCGACAACCTGCCTCTGTTCTAAGACCGTGCTGTCAATGATGCCTGGACACAAACAGGAAGGAAAGATAAGCTCCAAATCTGAATGAATGTGTGCGCTTGCATGTGTTTGGGTTCATAACCCCGAGACTCACCTTTGACCAGTGTGTGTTTGTCGGTTGGCGAGGATCGAGCCAACACGCGGAGTTTGGGCCAGATTTTGTCAATGCGTTCCTGTTCAATCTGTCGGTCAGATGGAGAGAAAAAGGGGGAAAGAGTGTGTTCAGATTAATAACACCAGAGAGAACCTATTAGCTATTCTCTTCTCTCACTAGACGTTACTATTGATCCAGATAAAGCATCAAAGACACTGTGAAATTGGCTGTTATATAGAATCAGAATCTCATTTATTGCCAAGTAGGTTTTCACATTTGCCTTTGTGCTATAGTAAGAGAAAATTTAAATAATAGCATGTACTGCAAAAGTGAAGAAACTTAAATATAGAAAAATTGACAATACAAATGAAAAATACTATAACTAGAATTACCGCCTCGCAGTTGTATGCCTTCACCAACCAGTCATGTTGCAGTTTACATCTATGTCTGTTCAAAATGTTATCACTTCATAATTTCATCCTATTAGACATTTGTGTGAAATTGTCATAATTAGTGCATGAATTCTTGAGTTATGGCCAAAAACATGTTTTGTAGGGTAACAGTGACCTCGACCTTTGACCTCCAAAATCTAATCAGCTCATCCTTGAGTCCAAGTGGACGTTTGTGCCAAATTTGAGAAAAAATTCCCTCCAGACATTCCTAAGATATCCCGTTCACGTGAATGGGACATATGGACAGACGGACAACCCAAAAACATTATGCCTCCGGGCACTATATATGTTTTTAAAATGAAAGTGCTGTACAGTTTTTTGCAGGAATGTGCAAAACGTTGACATGGAAATGTGCACAAGTACAGTATGAAGTCTAAAGAATATGTGCAATGTACAGAGGAAATAGTCCAAAAGGTGTGTGTTAATGTAAAGCATGGAGACAGACTTTATGTTCATGTAACGTGCAGTCCCGATGGGGGGGTAAGAGTCCATGGTAGTCCTGGGTCTGGTTGATGAGGCCAGCTACAGCAGGGAAGAAACTGTTCTTGTGGCGTAGTGTAGTGCTCTCTTGCAATGGATTTTACACACTGCACTCCTACATAATGATCATTTCCGCACATCATTCTAGGATGTACATTTAAATTCACACTCCATAGAAAAGCAGAGCTGCACCACTAATCAGGAGCTATCTATCCCATTAAGCATTCTGCTCAATTCAAATGATAGAGTGAAATGGTGTGGATGAAAGCAATGCTTGTACACATATTGGCTTTAATAGTGTGCACTAACTACAGTGGTTACAGCCATGTCAGTGGTGATATGGGACGGGAACCTCAGACTTATGTTTGTGAGGATTCCACTTCAAAAAAGACTTGTGAATATGCTCTTGGCTGGGATATGGTGTATGGACGTCCCTGGAGTACTGAGGTGAGTTTTGTCTTTGTATGATTCATTCATTTGTTTAGTTATCAAAACAGCCTACAGTATAACAGCGGTGCAAAGCAAAGGTGGAATTTGGAACTAGTACACATTGCTTGAATATTTCCATTTTATTCAACTTTATACTTCTATTTCACTACACTTGTCTGACAGCTTTAGTTACTAGTTACTTTTCAGATAACAAGTATTCCCTTCCTGTCCAGTGAAAACCATATATGTCCACATTTGAGTTTGAATGTTTGTGATAAACTGAAGGATGAAGTGCTCCTTCCTAATTCAACTCTTTAAGAACCCTCTTGGATCACCTAAAAACAGTCTGTTTCTCTGAGAAAACATCAGCAGAGTGTATCAGCATTTACCAGTATGCATTAAATATATGTAAGTGTTCACATTAATCTGCAGAATAAATTAGAGGCTAGATGAAAGCAGTTATGTCAGTGAGGTTATGAAATGGGCTCCTCTCCCCACAGATAGTTCGTTAACATCCAATTTTAGTTCATTTTATTTGGTACAGCAATAGAAAATGATGTAAATCACTCAACCTCAACTCACCTCTCCTTTCTCGTTCCTGATCCGTCGGTTGAAGTCTTTTCCCTCTATACAGATAAAGTCATCCCCAGGGTGGATGATGCCACATTTAGCAGCAATGGCCCTCGCTGTGTTAATGTTATCACCAGTCACCATCCGCACTGTGATGCCTGCACGCTGACACTTACGGATGGCCTCAGGCACCTTAGAGAGACATTTTGTACAATAACACAACGCCATTACTTTTAAACACCTCTATACACATACTCTATGTTTACATGCATGTTTGTTTATATAAGAATGTTTCCAACATTGTAGCCTCCATGATGCAGAATAAACTGCAGGGTTTTCCCTACCATTAGAAGACATGCAAGAGTGCATTTGTGTTAACAGAGCCCGAGAGTCCATTGTATCTATTGTTCTGGCTCTGTGGTTTTTATTTGTATTTATTTCGCATATTTAGATTTTTTTTTTTTACATTCCAATCCCAATGTCTGTATATTCTTAAGAATTAAAAGTTCATTGCTCTTTGAAAGGGTGTTCTTTCATTATTATGCTATTATTTTATCATTATATGAGAGGTATAACATAATCTTAAAATGACAATAATATAATTTATCGCAATTATTTCTGGGACAATACTTGTCATACATTGTCACTAAATGAGTGACAGGCCAAGTTATGATGACATAGTATGGATGAACAAAGCCACAGTACCATCTGAAAGTGAAACTAAAGACACACACAGACTATACAGAAGCCTACCTCAGGCCGCACAGGGTCCTCTATGCCAACCACAGTGATGCAGGTCAACTCTGTCACTATTTCTGCTTCGTTTTCCCAGTCCGGCTCCGGATTAGACGGCAGGTCACGGTATGCAATGCAGATGGTCCTCAACCCCTCACATGCCATTGGCTCGATCACCTATTAATCATTCAATAGTACAACTATGGTCAGGAAGAGGTCCACGAAATCGCAGCACCCAACACACCGCTTAACTTACAGTTTACATTCCAATATCTGATGCATAAAACAGTATTGAACTGCGTGCATACAGTGTGACGTTTATGTCAGATGACCTTTTGAGTCCCTTGGTGTGAATGCTCTCTGACAGGGCTGTAGGGAAAAAGCCCCCCAGCCCACTGCAGACAGCAGAGGGAAGGATGATGTAAAGAAGAGGTGACACAAAGCTGCTACAATGCAAACTGAACAACTGAGCTGGAATAAAGTTGTGTAAATGGGTTTATTTCTCACAGCCCAAGCTGTGTTAATCGTGCGCCAAATTTAGGTCAGTCAATGAAACAACGCTTGTGCAGCCAGCATAGGCTAATCTGCTGTATGAGGAACATATACATGTGTTTTGCTGCTAAATATTTTTGTAATTTACAACTAGACTGATCTAGCAAAGCATCGGATTTTTTGCAATTTTAAAGGAATAGTTTGATATTTTGATATTTATGCTTATTCGCTTTGCTGTCGAGAGTAAAATGAGAAGATTGACACCACTCTCATGTCTGTATGCTAAATATGAAGCTACAGCCAGCAGGAGGTCAGCTTAGCTTAGCACACAGACTGGAATCTGGGGTAAACAGCTAGCCTGGCTCTGTCCAAACTTCAAAAATACACCTGCCAACACCTTTAAAGTGTATGACAGATATGTTTTATAATGTGACAATACGAAAACAATGTGACAACGTGAAAGGCTACACCCATCGTGATGAGTTTTGTTTCACTCTCACCGCTCTCAGTGTCTCTCTTCGGACAGTGCAGGCAGCTGTTTTCAGTAAGAAGCTTTAAAAACCCATTGTACACTCCCTGCTCAGCAGCAAACAGCAGACAGACAGTTAGTGAGTATCTAGTGAACATGGTGGAGCATTAAGCATCTAAAGAGAAAGATATTTCCCCCAGTAGTTGATGGAGACTTAAATTCATCAGGGAGACACAAACACTAAGAATGACCATGCTGCTCTGCAACTGCTAGATGTGTAAATAAGCAACTGTTCGCTAACACATTTGCCATATCACCTTTAAAGCTCACTAATTAACGTGTTGTATTTCAATGGTTTAATCCCAACCGAGAAAAACACAAAATTCCCACAATTTGTCAACGATCTGCCAAAATTAAAGAAATATTGAAGATACTATTCAGCACATTGGAGAGTTAAGTAATGAAGTGTCACCTGTTTGACCATCTCATCTCTGTCACGTGGGCGGAAAGTGCGCGCTTCACCATTGGCATCTAGGATATAGGAACACCTGGAGAGAGATGAAGGACAGAAAACAGTGTAGACTCATGAGTAGAACATCGTTTGACTCTATTTATTCACACAATCTAAGGATCTTTGTTCAGACATCACACGATGAGCCCAGACCACCTCCACCTGCCTCATCCTCCGGCAACACTCACTTCTTCAGCATTATCTCAGAGGCTCCTTTGCTGTAGAGGCGGAAGGAACCGTCAGGCAGCTTGATCACTGTACACATGGATTTACGCACTGAGTTGAAGGTATACACCTGAGAGGGAGAGAGAGAGATGTATGCATCTGATTAGTGAAATTACAGGTAGACAGACAAATCCCTGGCTGGAAATTTAGCTCTGAGTGTATCCATTGTGATCTGCAAGCACCAGGCAGCACACGCTTGTTTATCTAATGTCACTGTAGTTGTTTCATTATAAACCTCTGTAAGTTCCAATGTGGGTTTAGAAGAGATTTCTTTGGTACCAATAACACCTCAGGTGTAACATTATTACCTCCGCCAAGGAGGTTGTGTTTTCGGCCCGGTTTGTCTGTAAACAGGATTACGGAGAAACTACTGGCCCCATTTTCATGAAACTTGGTGGAAGGGTGCAGCATGGGCAAAGGAAGAACCCACATTTGGAGCAGATACACAAATGATGTCTCATTTTCACTAACATTGCGAGATATGGCATTTGTGCTGCATGTATGTGGTGTCGAAATAATCTGAGAAATTAGATCCCGAAAATTCACGTGAACCCCCCTCTAGTGGGAACTCAGAAACAGATATCAACGTGTTGTGTAAACGCTCTGAGCAATAAAACACAACACATCTTCTTTGTAGCGTCCATGTTGTTTGCACAATAGGACTTAAAGCTCATAAACACACTGAAGTCGGAGGAATTACTTCCCAACTCTGGAAATGGGACCATCCGAGGAGCACATGAAGGCACCACTGGCCTTGGCGGAGGTCTGCGCTCTCCAAGTGCCATTCTAGTATTGAGTAGTGTGGAGTGTCTAGTGACTCTGCATTGAGAGTAGACACTTTCTTTATCTACAATTGTAGTTTATGCATGGCTGTTTTTAAGAATGCATTTTTAGCCATGCTAGCAGCCCGGCTCTGTGGTGCCACCAGCAGGTCATAGTTTTCACTTATCAGGGGAAATATGGATGGATTGCCATCTGTACTTAGGCACACAGCCTCTGGCGTGGCTGTAGATTGTAACGTAATGTTAATTGTTAATGTTAGTTGTAATGTTATCTCTTTTTGTTCAGGATCTTTCTCTGGGAGGGTACAGAGAGCATCTGTGAGTCTGTGACACCCTGAGGATTTTTCTCTGCAGTAATGTGATGCGGGTGCCATCTGTATTGCCTTGCAATAAATCACTGTAAAATGTGTGGTCCTTGTGCACTATACAACACAATGCTGTGTGTATACAGAATGTATATAAAATATTAATATCTCACTAAAACTAGTGAAGGTAGATGTGGTGCATGTTTCCCTACCTTGTACAGTCTCTCCTCAGGGATCTGCTCTCTGACAGGGGCATAGTCCTGCTGTAGGTCCAATACAAATCCCAGCAGGCCACACTCTGTCTTGTTGCCCACCTGCTTAGCCAGACCCCCCTCCACATCAGGAGGCTGATACAGAGTAAGATTGAAGAAAGTTGGCGTGGTAGATTAGGGCAGTGGGAAAGTCAGGAAGGGAGACAAGAGAAGAATGAGGGAAGAGAAAACGAAAAGGGTGACATTAAAACAAAGGCACGAAAATGGACTAACATTAACTAAGGACTGCAGAAAATAAAAATGAAACCAGAACAGTGTATCTCTGTCTGTGCATGACTCACTAAGATCTTAGAGGTGTAGGCGCTGTTGATAGCGATAGCATGGACTAATAGATCCAGTGTCCGGGGGTTGATCTGTCCAGGGTCCGGGATCACACGGTGGTGTACGTCACCTGGGCGACAACAATCGAACTTTAATACATATCAAGTTTAACCTCTGTACATTCAGCCTACGCGCTATCCTCTTCTGCTGCCTGTTCCTCCGTCATAAATCAGATCATATGAAGAGCAGGTGATACTGATGAGATTAGTATATGTGGACACATTTCTGCATATTTATTCACCCATCTGTGACCTGAAAATGGAATTAGGTAGTAATATATAAACTGCTTTTCTGCTATCAAAATGAGGTTTAGCTCTATTGGTTTCAGTGGCGGGTTTTCGGGATATAAGGAAATCCACCGATTTTAAGCATGGAGTTCAGTTCACTCGTCATGGGGACAAGTACTGAGACTGTGAAAACAGTTGCATAATGTCTTCTGTAACTCTGTTGATGTCATCAGGGCCATCAGCTCAGGCTTCATGGCTAAAAAGTTATAACAAAAAGTATGCGTTTCAAACTAGGCATTGTGTTTGAAAGGGAGAAAAAGTTTAATCGTAGTGTCGATTGAGTTGCATTATGGGAAATATAGGATCCAGCATTTTTGGAGCTGGACCCACAATAGGGACTTAAAAGTATGGATATCTCATTTATCACCTGTTCTTCATTGAGCTTAACTATTAGGTAACATCTAATAATAACCATCATTAATAAATGGTCAATTGAAAGTTAATTAAAATTAATAGGTATTTGACTGTTATCAAACATGCTAAATAATAATAACAATTTATGTTGTTTTATTATGTTTGTGTAATTTTAAATAATTCTGTTATAACTTATATATTGTTTCATAGCTGATAAAATAACAATTACATTACTATTTATTAACAGTATATTTGTATACACAATATAACATTTTATATACTATGTTAAGTATTTGTTGATGACTACCAAATGATTTGTATAACATTATTTTTAACCATTAACAAAGCAATACAAATATCTGGTTCTTCATCTGTGTAATGTTTATAAATGTTTCATAAATAATTTGTAATCCTTAAAAAAAACTTAATATAGTATATAAAGTGTTATAATGTGAGCAACAATAAGATGAGAGGGAGCGTCAATAATAATAAACAAAGACTGAACTCACTTAGAACAGCAACCTTTTATCATTTCTGATGATAAAACAAAGATGTACAATTGTGCATCATCTGCTAAACAATAGTCATTTATATTGTAATATTACTGAGTGTGTGGGCATAGGCAATAGTAAGTATTTGAAATACATAAAGTCATTAACCCAGCTGAAAAAAATCTGTTGTCTAGTCAAGTACGAACAAAACCCGAAGCTCACACATCACATACAAAGAGAACGCTGCTCAATCTGTCAGTTAAATATGACACTCCATTGTGTCAGACCTAATCCAGTGGTTTACAGTTTTCCACCCATTCATAGTGATTTCTTTCTCCATGGCCCCCCATGCCCACCTCCACCAATGCAACTTATTTTAAGCTCTTTAAAAAAGCTTTTTATTTATTTTTCATCTTTTTATAAGGGATTTATATCAACAAAGAAACAAAGCACGTTATGTTCCTATAACATATGTCTATTACAATGAATAATATTCATTGACAACCTTTTTTCAGGACGAAAACAAAACTGTATGCAGGACTGTATAATGTCAAAAAATAGATTAACAAATCTTACAGCGCTCCTTCCCCATTATGAAGGCACACATACACACATGCCACTGATCTCATCGTAGTCAGGTAAAGGTTGGGCCACATGACTTTTGATGCAGAGATCAATCATAGCTTTACATTGTGCTTTTATTATGGTGAATCTCAGGCAGCACCGACAATCAATAAAGACATGCGTGTTGAATTGTATTTATTAATTATGTTATCTATTTAATATTATTAATGAATTGTTGCTTTTCGCTCACCTAAGTGGGACTGCACCACAGTCATGCGGTTGGTGGTGAGGGTGCCGGTCTTGTCGGAGCAGATGGCCGTGGCGTTGCCCATGGTCTCACACGCATCCAGGTGCCGTACAAGGTTGTTGTCCTTCATCATTTTCTACATATGAGGTAGTAATGGAGAGCAGAGAGATGAGTGAGGGGTGGATGGGATGATGATGGACAGAGGGAGGACAGAAGGACAGAGGCAGAGAGGGCGGAGATAAAATACTTTTTTCATTCAAGATATTTTAATGCAGTGCATATCATTTGTGCAAAGTCTAATATTGACCTGCTGTGTGTAAATAATGGTAATTAATGTAGGCTAAAATGGTGCAGCAGGACAATTACATAAACAATGCACTGATGCAAATACATTTTATTAATTAGAAATCAGATCAAAGTGCTGCCTTTGACACAGTTGTCCATATAATACTACTGAACATACAGGAAAACTTGATTCTTAAAGTGACAGTAGATAACTTATCTTTTTACTTATCATTATGAAGTAAATGTTGATTGCACAATGTAATGGCAATAGAATAATAGAATAATGACACCATTGGCGTTTATATTCCCTTTTAAGACTCGCTATATTTTCACTATGCAATTCTGTCTGCCACCAGGTCGTGTTCTTCCTTTCACAATAAAAGCCCTAGACATAAACACTGCATCACTCAGGAAGTAGAGCAGGTCGTCCACTAATCTGAAGACCGGCGGTTCAATCCCCAGTCCATGTGTTGAAGTGTCCTTGAGCAAGATACTGAACCCCAAGTGAGAGTGTGAATGAGCATTAGATTAGAAGCTGATGAGCAGTGTGAGCAGCACATAATGTGTGTGAATGGGTTAATGATGGCATGTAGTGTAAAAGTGCTTTGAGTGTTCCGAAGACTAGAAATAGTATATATACACTATACTATATAATAAATATATAAATGTAAAAGTCCCGGCAAAAGAGTCCTGTTGACATCGGAAGTAATGAAGGCGAAGAGGGAGAGTGTCTTTCAAGTAAGCTACATCAGTAAGTGACAAAACCTCTCCACTTATACACTGACCGGGGATTTCACTCTGCCTTCATCGTAGCACTAAGATCGGAGGGCTGGCACCTGCTGCTCGGTTAGTCGATATGTTCTCGTCCGACCAAAATCTCATTGGTCGGACAATCGCTGGTGTTACTCTCATAAGGAGATAAGCGTTTCTTAATCCATTATATACAGGGGTGAGTGGTGCATGCGTGTGTATGTGAGAGAGAGAGACGCACGTGTCTCAGTCCTCAGACCTGACAATGGTGCTACTATTAGGTATAAAGTTGGTAATTTTTTTGCCGGTTGGGCGGTGGGGACTGGCTTTCATAACGGCTCCGGTCGATGCATGTATTAAAAATCCTGATCCGCTGCCGTGTATCACTTCTACATAGGCTTTGACTGGGCACGTGAGAATTAGCATATTTCAGTATGTTTGGTCTAATAAATAGCCTTATCATTTTGTTTAAATATCACTGTGGTTCATTCTATTTTAAAAAATCATATCATTATGGGCTTTAAGTCTGTTGTTATCATTTAGGTATAAAATAATTAGGTTATAAATAATTTAGTATGCTGCAAATAGCTTTATGTTTATTTATAATTCATTTAGGCTGCAGGTAGAGTGCACTGTGGCCGATTTAATTAATCTACAGCTATCATGCAGATTTTATATTCCCCATCGATTGGTTGAAGAGCAGGTAGAATTTCTGTGGTTGACTACATCCCTGGAAAGGACTATCCCTTCATTTTTGGTGATTAATTTAAACCTGAAAAACGTGCAAAAGAGGGGGAGAAGGATTTCTTAATAGCTGTGAGTAGTGTTTGCAGCTTCCTTCCTCAGGCTGCTTACAGCCCCTACAGCCTTTAGCGATCACAGAGAATGCAGCCCTCAACAGCTCCTGCATTTCCATCAGCTAAGCATTCAGTAAACTGGATGGGTGGGGCTACCTTGACAGAGTAAGCCAGAGAGATGGTCACAGCCAGAGGTAAGCCTTCTGGGACAGCCACTACCAGCACAGTGACTCCAATGATGAAGAACTTGACAAAGTACTGGATGTAGACCGGAGTACACTCTGCCAACCACGTTTGACCTGCAACACACACCATACTACATGTTAAGGCGGAGGAAATAGTCTACTTTAACCAAACTCAGCAGAGTGGTAAATATTTAACACAACAGGAAAAGACTGACATGAGTCAAATGTGCCAGGAAGTGAAAGCGGTGCATTCTGAGATAGTATGTGTGTTTTTTGGGAAGTTGTTTACACACAGACCTTCAACGACAAACGTGTTGATGACAAAGTACAGCACCAGAATGATGACGGTGATGGCCGACATCACCAAACCTGTGGGGAGATTCAAAGAAGGGAATCAGTGTATCACTCAGACTCTATTGGATATCTATGTTTTTTATCTTAAATCTGAAGTAATGCAGAACAATGCAGTGCTTCATCTTTCACTTCACTCTTTTACCTGTGTAATCACATTCCATCACAGTTTATAGCACTTGAGAATATAATCTTTTCCACGCCTGTCTGTTATTGAACAGTAATAAAACGTCCTTCTGAGTATGAATCTTATCATCTCATCATTATGTGCAAAGTTTCCCACAGCTCCCACAATTAAGTGGAGACACTACAGGTTAATAGGGTAACATTTTAACTAATAAGTATTACCTTGAAACTTCTCCAGTTAATTACTTACATTAAGACAATTACTTTTTTTATTACAAGTTTTCTGAAATTGTATGTTTAAATATGTGCTAATTTGCATACATTTCTGGACATTGGATAAAGCCAGGTTCAAAACTCATTTTGTTGACATGTAAAGGTTTTTACAGACGGAACTTTAGATATTTCTTTACATCACTCCATAAATCAGGCTATAAATGAAATATGAACAGCTTCAGAATATAGATATGAATGAAACTGTAAAGTTTGGTTTATACTGAGGTGGAGACTTCTGGCTCAGAGTCTAAGAAAAAACTCATTTTGAGAAAACGGCCTTAAAGTTATGCATTGTAAAATTCCATAGACATTTTAACTAATAGATATTACCACAAAACTTACCAGTTGATTACCGTAATGATAGCGTTAGTGACGTAAATCGAGCGCACTCAAACTTCCCATTCATTACGGTAATTAACTTTTTTACGAAATTTCTCGGTGTTTCATTCAGTGTACCAAATGAACCTCTAAAAACATTATGCCAACCTTCAATTGCATTATTAGTTCTTGGAATGTCTTCAGCAGCGGACATTATGAACAGCGGACATTATGAACAGCGGACATTTTAAACAGCGGACATTATGAATGGTCACGATTCTGATTACGGTCATGTTGTCACCCTCATCATGGCAAAGACACGGAGAAAGGCATATGATGCAGCTTTCAAGTTGAAGGCGTTTAAAAGCCTATTTATTTTTGTTCTAAGCCGTGTTTCGTTAAAGCCTGTGTAAAGTTCATTTGTTTCAATGTACCGGTAGGCACCTGCGGCTTATAGACATGTGCAGCTTATTTATGTACAAAATACATATTTTTTAAAAATTCAGTGGGTGCGGCTTATATTCAGATGCGCTGAATAGTCCAGAAATTACGGTACTTACATTAAGACAATTCATTTTTGTATTACAAGTTTTCAGAAATGTTATGTTTAAATATGCTAATGAGGCATTATGTAATGCTAACTTTTTCTGATTTCAGAAGTAATCTATAGAAACAAATAGACAAAGTTAGTAAAATAAACACCTAAATGTGTATTTTGCATGTCTTCTTTACTACTTACACTAGTCTGAAAGAAGACATGTTATGGAAGCAAAATAGCCCAAAATCTAAAAATGACTAGTGCATGAAAAAACAATGTTACGTCACAGAAGCACTGCGGGACGGACGGCTACAGAGTCGACTCTATGTGTTCTTTTTTAGAGAAGAACGTCCCTTAATGACTAAAAGAGTGTGAAACCTGCCAAGTGTAGGTATGACAGTCCTTTACCTGCTTTGCCAATTTGAACAGCGAGTTTGGTGAGCTTGCCCTGCAACACACTCTTCTCTTTCTTTGGAACGCTGGTCTTCTTCTTCTCTCTGTCCTCTACCTCCCCTCCCTCGGCACTTTTCAGGGGTTGCATCTCCATGGCAACACCCCCGTCCTGCTTCTTGGCTGAAACACACACAATGATAAACATATACACTCTCTTCACTGTACCTGCAGATGAAGTTAGCTCATCCCACATCCAAATCCAGCTGCACACACACGTCTGCATGTTTTACCTTTGTTCTGATTGTTCTCCACAGCTCCATCAGGTTGTTTTCCTGAGTGAAAGGGAGGGTGATTTAGACAAGGTACATTTAAAGATAAGGGAATAGAAAGACAAACATATGAAAGAGAAGTGTTCACATGTGTACAGTCACCAACAGTTCATATTTCTGACACACTACCAGAAACAGAAAACCACAAAGAAACAATACTAAAGGGAAGAATAATAAAGGTACACACATCTTCATACACTGGGTCAAGAGACTGAAAGACATGTTCAGATGTATAAGTCCATCATAGGTCACTTTCACTTTTGTGCTGGGGTCCATTCATTGGCTGAGGAAAGGAGTGGGGCAGGCAGACAACTTTATGCTCACATACCATTGGTGACTGTGCTGAAATTGGCATCTGTAGAGATGAGCAACTGAGTACTGTCCTCTGTTTGGGGAATGTGTGAGGAAGGAAGGTTTGGGGGCACGTGAGAGGATTCGGCAAAAAGGGAGAACAAAAGAGAGCAAAGAGGGAAGAATAAAATACTCAAGTAGTGAATGTGTTTGTAGAATGTTTGTAGATGACTAAATAGAATGACAAAAATGTATTGAATATAACCTCAAACTCAAAGGAGAGACAATTCAAAGAGAACAGTATGTAGCCCCATAGCAAACCCACATTGCATGAGGAAAAACTAACAAGTTATGGCATTTGTGGAAGTCTTATGAATAATGTATTAGCTCCAGTAAATGACTGTCTGAATGATCCAGCTCACAGAAGCTGCTGCACTGAGTGCAATACATCCTAGTGTGCAGCTAACACTTTGGAAAACAAGCGCTAAGAGTATTTTTTCCGGTAGAATACGCATCATCCACTAATTTGTTGCTGCCCATTTCCGAATTTCCAGGATACTTCCGACGTTTTGTCCTTTTCAAGATGCCAACAATACTACACACATTCCCATGCATAAGTAAAAACTGCAGTGGTAAAGACATGGATGAGTGCACTGGTAATGATATTAACCTTAAGTGCTTTTGAAAGTATACGTAGCTTCTGTTGTTGTCTGCAGCTCTGCTTTGACTGCAGGGCACTTCCAAAACAAATTTGAGCAGAGACTAATGCTCCGTGCATTGACCAACCAACACTCTTCCCTGAATCTCACCGGCTCCCTCGCTCTCCCCTGCTCTTTCAATAATTGATTCAATCTGCAGCCTCTCTCTCTCAGATTAAGGGAGGGAAGGAAAAACATGGGAGAGCAAAGGGAAAGATAGGAGGGTGAAAGAGGGCACAGCGGTGGGGTAAACAAGAGACCGAGTGAGAGAAATAGAGAGAAATAGATTGGCAGAGAGAGGGGGCATGAGAACGAGAAGGATGGAGAGGATGTGGGCTAAATTATCGATGAGGTTAAACTGGTGTGTTTCCTGTTGGAGCACTTTTCTGAAATCAGTTAGGCACCCAACAAACTCTACACACACGCACGCACGCGCACGCACGCACGCACGCACACACACACACACACACACACGTTGCATGGACGGATTATGAGGCCCCTGGGCACAGGCATGTAAAAGCCCCTAATCTTTGTGGCAATTTTGTGTCTTTGTAGACTTTTTGTGTCTTTTTGTAGTTTTGCGTTTCCTTCAGGATGTTCTTTGTGGTCATTTTTTGAGGTTGTTTTTGCATATCTTTGTGGTTGATTTGTGTGTCTTTGTAGTCATTTTGAGTCTCTTTTTAGTCATTTCCCATCCTTATGTAGTTGTTTTGCATGTATTTGTGGTCCTTATGAGTCTCTTTGTATTAATTTCACATCTCTTTGTAGTTGTTTTACATGTCTTTGTAGTCATTTTCAGTCTTTTTGTGGTAGTTTTGCCATCATCTGTAGTCGCTTGATTGACTTTCTAACAAGAAATAATAGCAGTTATTTCAAACAGAGGTTCTGGAGCCCATTCAGTAATCCATCCATGTGTGTGCGTACATGTTAACTGACTCAAGAGCAGTTTGAGGTATTCGTCCATGGAGATGGTAGAGATGTATGAGAGAGACTGTCTTCTTTTTCTGGGTTTTGTTAACATCTGTTTACTTCCTCTACTGGTTTGCATATTTCAAAAACAAAACCATTTGTGTTTCTGATGTTTCACTTAATATTAAGGCTGTTTGTCTTGCTATATGAGTAGATAAAACTTCTAATAAGGTGCAGTGAATCTTCAAAAAGAAATCTCTATTTCTATCTTTGTCTCATTACAGTCCAAAACATTTCTGTAAATGTTCTGTCTCTCTTTTGGTTCCTCTCCTTCACTTACCTTTCTTCTCCTTCGCTTCTTCCTCCATCTCCCCAGCCCCCAGCAGGGTGAAGATGATGCCCGTCTGCGAGTTGACGCCTACAGCTGTCACCAGCATCCTGCCCGAGCCCTCCATCACATGGGTACCTTAACGTCCAAATAGATTACTGGTTTAGATTCTATTCATCAGTGGTTCTCTTAAAGTAGCATCCCCAAGTGGTCACAGATACCGTTTGGTGCTAGGAAGGTTTACCAGAGGTTTTTCACTGAGAACAGTCGGTTGCTGTGACTGGAAATGAGGTTGATGAGAGCAGTGACAATAAACCAAAACAGTACCAAAACCAAAGCAGAAAGATATTTGCTGAAAAAATAACAGCTGGGGGGAACTGCTAAGTCGTTCCCAAGACATATGAGCTATATAATCTCTCCAGAGTGTTCTGGGTCTGCCGCAGGATCTTCTTCCATTTGGATGTGTCAGGAAAACCTCCAGAGGAAGGTTTCTGATCAGATGGCCAAACTGTCTCCTTTGGACGTGAAGGAGCTGTGACTGTACTTCCAGCTCCCTCCAGATGTCTGAGCTGCTCACCCTATCTCTAAAAGTTGCCCCAGCCACCCTGAGGAGAAAACTAATTCCGTCCGGTTGTATCCGCAATCACATCCTTTCGGTAACTACACAAAGCTCATGACAGTAGGTGAGTGTTTTTTTCCACTACAATTGTATTTCACATTATTGCTTTGCGAGGTGTTTATTTTATTTCATTCACCCAAAGAATGTTGCATGACCTATGGTCTATATAAGATGTTTCATGAATATTTTAGTCTTGAGTTATTGTGCCTATACACAGACAGAAAGACGGACAGAATAAATGGATAAGCATATGATGTCCTCCAAGTAGTAGGCTTAAATATAAATTTTATTTATGAGCGTGTTTTTATTTATTTATATAAATAAATAATAAAATACGTGAAAACAAACCTGAGAGCAGCATTGGGTCCTTCTCCACAGACTTGCGCACATGGTCAGACTCTCCTGTAAGAGAGCTCTCATCTAGCTTCAGATCATTGCCTTGGACCAAGATACCATCAGCCGGCAGCAGGTCCCCTGAACACAGACGAGCACAGATCAGTGTTTGATTCACCTTGCAGTTTATGTCCTTTTTGGTTAGGGACATGTCAACATGGGTATTTATGAAACAGTATCTCTTGCGGACACATTATGTAATGCATACCACCACATGTTCCAGAGATAAGAAGTACAGGTATAGCAGAAGTAGTCAAAATTTTAAATATATACTTTTTTGCAGTTAGATGAGAAGGTTGATACCACTCTCATGTCTGTGAGCTAGCTATGAACAGTATCGCCAAAAGTTGATTAGCGTAGCATAAAGTCTGGAAGCAGGGGGAAACAGCTTGCCTGGCTCTGACCAAAGGTAAAAACCCCACCTACCAACACCTCTACATTTTATTAATAGACATATTTTGTTTAGTTAGTTTGACAGACAGTTACAATTTCCTGATTTAGCATTGTTGTACTACACATGCAGGCTAACCCCAGTTTTACCATCTTTAGTCAATGGTGAAGAAAGTGCTCAATTCACTTTAATACATTTCATTTACATAGGCAGAGCTTTTGTGGGAGACATTTCTTGATATTCTTATGCAAATATATTACTCATCATTATCAGTATTCGCAGTTATATGTGAACATCTGCAGTTTTTCACTGGTGATTAGCAAAAATGCACATTTTTAATACATAAATTTTGCTTCTTGTAACTTGTGATGGCTTTTATTTAATATGTTTTTATATATTATATAGGATCTACAATAAAAAATATAAATTGATTAACAATGAAACTATTTGTATATTGCTGCTCTTTTATACAACAAGCGTTTGTGATGTCTCCTTACCGTATTTGACCTGGGCCATGTCCCCCACCACCATGTCAGCCACCGGTATCTGGATGACATTTCCTTTACGCACAACAGTAAACCTCTGCTCTTGTTCGATCCGACTCTGTAGACCCCGAAACTGCTTCTCTTTGGACCAGTCATTAAACGCCGTCACCAGGACGACACACACAACAGACAGAAGGATGGCCGCGCCCTCGATCCAGCCGGTGTCACCCTCGCCTTCATCCTCTGCAGACCCCGACACATTCCCACAAGCTGGAGAGAGGGGAGTGGAGGGAAGCTTGGTTAGATTGTTTGTGAAGTATATAGCCAGAGACATGATATCACAATTGAATATATTCGTATTTAACCCACCCGAAGTACCAGCTGATTGGTGGTACAGATATTTTAGATTAGCACACTATATTTTCCAGAAGTTATCAAATTTAAGATGGAAAGTAAAGTAAAAGGTCTGTGATCCAAATGTAAATAAATGGGTTATCCACAATCAAAACTGACAGAGGACAGATATCTATTGAAATGAGCATGCTAAGCAGCTAGCCCCGTTCTGTCTTGTCTTGTAATACCACTTGTTCCTTTAGAGTCGACAGTGAGTCACAAGAGTACCTCTGCAGTGCCCAGGAGGGGACCTGGCACCTCTCCAGGTACCAGTCCAAACAGTTCACAAGTGAGACTATGTAACTTTACAACAACACGTGCTTCCTCTTATAAATAAAAGGTTGAATTCATAAGCAATTGTTGCTCAATTCAACAAACTCAGGGGTTTGTCTGGTATGACAGTAGCGCATGGTGGCTAATGTTAGTGAACATTGAATAGATGTTACTAACATGACTAAATCAGTTTGCTGACTTTATAAATTTAATTGTACTACTGTTATGTTGTGTTTTATTATTTTACATTATCCCAATATTGGCAAATTAATTTGAAGTTCATATGAAGTACAACAGATTTCTCAATTAGTATTTTGCTGCTGCAGTGTTACTTGTTCTGGTATGACCACTTACGGAGGACTTACACAGTAAGTACACGCTGTGTAACTGACATTACTCACTGAGTTTGCTGACTCTTGAGAATAAAAGTTAATGCTTGGAAATTAACCAAATCTTGTTAACTCAAGGTCCACTTACTAGCTATTTATTAACAGCATTTTATGGTCTTCATCATATGGATTCGGATGGATTTTGCTCTTTTTTTATTTTATTTTTCGTCAAGTTATGTCTCTTCTCTACTGGCCACAATGTTTAGCAAAATTAGCACAAACTTGTTTTAATGCTGTTTCATCCTTCTCACTTTACTTAAGTGCTTGTCTTGCTCTTTTAAGAGTCAAAACTATTTTTCAACCACTTCCTCCATGTGTCATTCCTGCTCTCCTCTTTAACCAGGATAATACTGTATACGGATGATCATCTTCTTCACCACCTCTCTATGTCTCTCCCCTTCTATTGTCCTTACTGCCCAATTTTCTCTTACACCCTCCAAAACCATCCTCCCCAGCCCCCTCTGGCCCTGCCCTCACATTCGGTATCCTTTCCGGGAGGCTGGTAGAAAGAGAGGCCGAGGGAGATGATGGCGGCAGCCTCCAAGATGATGAGTGTGACGTCCTGTAAGGCCTCCCACACGAGCTCCAGGAAAGTCTTGGGCTTTTTCGGGGGGATGAAGTTTTGGCCGAACGCTTGGTATCGACGCTCCAGGTCTGCCGGGTCACCACTGAGACCTGAGAAATGGATACGGAGGATAGGACAGAGGGAAAGACGCATGGAGAAAAAGAGAGGGAAATATGAAAGGCTGACATGTTAGCACATTTATTTCTGTTAAGAGTGATAACAAACTAAACACATCTGCACATACAATGGCAATTACACAATTCAAGTGACTTCATGCTATTTTAAGGCGAGACTACAGGCAAAACGTTTTTTTCATGCACTGGTCAATTTTGAGAGTTTCGGCTATTTTGCTTTCACAACATGTCTTCTTTAAGACTACTGGAAAGAAAACATCAAAAATACACATTCAGGTGTTTATCTGACTAACTTTGTTTATTTGTGTCTGTATATTTTTCCCCAAGAGTGCCTCATTTGCACATTTAAACATAACATTTCCGAAAACAACTGGGGAAGTTTCATGATGAAGTTTCATGATAATATCTATTAGTTCAGCAATATTTACCCTATTCACCTGTAGTTTCTCCCCTTAAATAAAAAGTGTAAAGATTTATTTTATTTCAGTAAGTGAATCTGTGACCAATTGAATGTTTCCAGGTTCATCGTCATCCATAAAAGTATAGATAAAATTCCATATAGCAGGTAGTAGTTTAACACTAGGACACACAAAGACAGTAAACACTCACACTACTACACACATGTACAATCAGCACAAAGAATCACGCCAAAAAGGCCATTACCTCTGAGACAAACTTTCTCTATCCAGTAAAACTATTTAAAACACATTAAATCTATGAATTATGGCTGGTAACTTCAAACTGTCTCACTGCAACATCTCCATCCTCGACATCCTCTCCCCTTCCACCTCACCCCTAAGTAATTCAGTTTCCATGGTGACCATGATATCAGGTCCAGGGCTTCCTGTCTCTAACAGGTTTCTGCCCAGCAACAGGTGATGTCATTCCTTCAGTGTGCTTGCTTTTGAGCAGAGCTTTCTTTATTTTTTGATTGGAAGTTAGGGAGGGGGAATGGCAATTTGTTTGCTGTGGTTGGCCAAGATCTGTGACTGTCTCTGCGTCTGTGTGCCTACGTGTGTTCAGAGATATCCTGGTCCAACGTGCTGCAGGGAGTCATATGTAGCTTGCTGCGTTGCCAAAGAGTTGTGTGGCAATATGATGCTCAACAGGGTTCAGGCCAAGGCGAGGCAGAGAGAGAGAGAAAACAGGTGACCTTATGCTGAGTAATCGTAGCGAGCTGTATCCTCCTTCCATTAGTCCATCCCTCCCTCCCTCCATCTCTCACCCATCCCGTCGTTCTTCCCTTCCTCCTCATCCTCTCTCGTTGGCTCTCCTCTGTTTTTCTTCCTCTTTCAATCTCTCCTTGATGTGTCCTTGACAATGCGGCAAGCTGTTCTAGCTTTCCCTCACAAGCCAGCCCCCCCCAACTCACACACACACGCACACACAAACACACACTCTTTCTCTCGTTCCCTCTTTTTCCTTTTCATCGTTTCTCCGCCTCCTCTTTTCTGTCTCTTCAATGTGGATATAATGGTTTCATACTGCAGTCCTGGGGTATCCATATCTGTTCGTGAGTATGTGTGTGTGTGTGTGTGTGTGTGAGAGAGAGACAGAAAGAGAAAGATCCCATTCTGTATTGGTTTAACCCCTACTCTGCTCTTTGTATCGTATTACAGATGATGCTCAGCATCAATTGCATCATAATGTTTATGTGGTATAATTACCCCAGTGTGTGTGTGTATGTGTGTGTGTGAGTGTGTGTGTCTGTATGTGTGTGTGTGTGTGTTTGTGTGTGTGTGTGTGAGAGCGCGTGTGTGTGTCATAGAGTACGCTATCTATTTGCGTAGCACTGATGCAAAATATGCATTCCTGTTGGCACGAGTATTTCTCTACAGTATATAATCATGTTTTCCCATCTGTCTTTCTGATATGCCAATTCATGTTCCTCCTCTGTGAGTGGTGTTATTGTAAACATACTAAGAAGAGGCAGCAGTTTTTGCCTCAGATCAGAGGGGTGTACTACAAAGCAAGTGGGATAGAGCCAGGCTGTCTTGACAAAACCTAAAACCCCAATCACAGATAACGGATATCACAACGCTTGTTATCAACTTCCTCAGGCTCTGTGCACGTTCCCATGAAAGGGCCGTTTGGCACGTCATTTCATTCTTCTAACACACTAAATGGTCGCGTGCTGACCACTTTCACCTTTGAAGAATATGTAAAAATGATTATGAATGATTATTATAAAAAGCAACACTGTTGCTGCAAATAAGGCAAGAGAGGAATGCTGGCAGAAAATTACTAATTGTATAAATTCATAAGTTAATATATTTATTTCACTCAATGCACTCTCAATGTCTACCGTTTACCTACACATTCTACAGTTCTTAAACTCAAGAACTGTAAGAACACTGTACTATTATGAATGATACAAGGAAATCACTATAGTTTGTGGCCAAAGTAAAAGTGTAACTCATTTTTTTTTATGGACTTTGTCTGTGATAAACACCAATAGATTTATACATTTTCTAATTTGTGTTCTAGCTGCAATACCAGCAGTGTAAAACAGACTTCAGTAAATCAGGACCGAGCATATACACATCATCCAAAGTCATAACGTTATGGTTTGAAGGATATTAAATGGCATTTCTAATAATGTAAGCTACCCACAATTTTATAGAAGGCTTCTTTTAGAGCCAGTATGAACAGAGAACACTACAAACATATCCAGTAGTAGAACAACCTTGTGAATAAAATAAAACAGTATTCTTACTCAGAGTTTCTGCATCACAAACTGAATGCATGTAAGTTCCTGTTTGTCATTGCACGGCTTCGTTTTTGTGACATTGCTAATGAAAATGTAAAAACGTCTGAAAACGTAATAAAATGTCCACTTAAGCTGATCGAAAATATAATAACCCTCAATAGTGCAATAATTTGTCAAATAATGTAATAAAATGTCCTGACTGATTTTGTAATAACTTTCAGGTGGGACATTATACTTCAACTGATGATGTAATAATTTTGACGGATAATGTATTCATGTAAAAGGTATTTGTTTTTGGAAATGTAAAGTGTGCAAGTATACAAAATGCTTAATACCATTAGTGTCATGTTAGCCTACTGAAAACACACGAACATTTGAGACTGATTTTATGTTTGAAATGTAAACTCAATTACAATATTTACAAAAGATGGCCAGTGTACATTGTCATCAGGAAAAGATGCATTAAACTAAAATTACGGTGAGATGTTATTACGATATCAGTCCGGACATTACATTATTAGGTTTTATTACATTTTCAGGCGTTATTACATTTTCACCGGGATTTGGTGAGGCTACAACCAAAGGGGTTGATAAGTGTAAGGTGGACTTCACCTGGTCCGGATCAAGCTAGTTGTGGAGAATAAGTTAACATCACAATTGAGTCAGGTTAAAAGAGAGCCAACGTTGTGACATGCCTTGATCACACACTAGTCTTGCTTCGTGGTACACCCCTCAGGGGCAGAACATATCTCAATGACCAGGTTTCAATGATGACATTAGATTTCTACAAGGTGGAAACAGGTATGTCACGATAATTACGTTATCGACTTACCATACTTTACATTTTTACATTATCTATTTATCATACGATATATGGGCATGACCTTGATAATTTTTGCTGACCTGGATATTGCCTGTTGTGTTTACATGTGTGTTTGTGTACATAAGAATGTCACCAACATGTTGGTCAACATGATGCAGAATAAACTTCAGGGTTTTTCCTACCATTATAAGACCTATACATTACATAAGATTGTTGTTAACAGAGTGAGAGAGTCAATTATATTTATTGATTAGATTGTGTGTATTTGTTTTTTTTTTTTCCACATTTTTCACATTTCAATTCCAATGTCTGAATATTCTTAAGAATCAGAAATGTATTTGTTCTTTGAAAGGGTGTATTTGCATTATTATGCTATTATATTATCATTAAATCGGGGGCATAAAATTGTCTTAAAATGACATTAATATCATAATATCGTTTATCCCAATTATTTCATGGACAATATATCATCCAACAAAAGTAGTTGACAGTCCTAGGTGGAAAACATCTTTCTAGGAAACATCGTTCTTGAAAACATGGTTTATCGCGCCAGATGACACCAATATGAAATTTGTGAAAATCAGCACAGTGCCAAAAAAGCCTGTCCAAGTGTATAGAGAGCAGCATTTGTGTGTGTGTTTGCCAACTTTGCTTTGTAGGGACAACTGCAGATACATGACTCTGCGTGTATGCGTACGCTGGGTTTGTTGGGACCTGCTGCACTGATTCCTGACCAGCTCACAGTATCAAATTAGCAACACTCAACACAGACTTACAGTAATTTAACACCTACCAACTCTCTTACTTTTTCTCCATGTCTCTCTCTCTCTCTCTCTCTCTCTACACACACACACACTCTTCTAAACCATGGGCCTTCTCTGTTGTCACAGTTCTCAGTCGTCTTTCTCTCTCTTGCTGACTTTCCCAGCCAACTTCTCTCTGCTGTTGTGTTGCTAGGTTACAAACTAGTTGAAGGAGTGGGCGTAGTGTGGTACCACACCCCTGTTAGAACATACAAGTGTCGCATGCACACACACTAAAGACACAGAAACCCAAATTCTACCCTCAGTAGTCATTAAAAATCTTTGACTGGCATAATTATATCAGCCTATTCTTTCTTTATGTCTTTTTCTGTGTGTGTGTGTGTGTGTGTGTGTGTGTGTGTGTGTGTGCGTGCGTGCGTGTGTGCGTGCGTTTGTAAGTGAAAGGTACCCATATAATTTACAGTCGACTCATTTATTCATTAAGCAATCTCAAAATACACTTTGGTATCTGGTCATTTTTAACAGGCATTTGTTAGGGCTTTTCTTTTATTATATATTAATCTATTGATTATTTTTTACAATTATTGGTGACAAATTGTCAGATATTAGCGAAAGCATTTCTTTAGGTTGCTTGTTTTGGCTGATCAAGTATTTAAAAACCAAAGACATAAAAAATTTAAATAAAAACTGAGAAAAGCAGCAAATCCTCACATAGACACCAGAGATTGTTTGCCATTCTTTTTTTTGATAAACGACTTTATATTCTTGTATTATCAAAATGTTGCTTATTAATTTCAGGCGATAATTCAATAAATTGATCGACCATCCAACATTTTATCCATAATTCATTAATATATTTTCATGCAGAAATGGCAATAATTTGCTGGTTCCTGGTTCTCAAAAGTAAGGATTTGCAGCTCTATATGTGCAAACAGTATAATTGGCAGAGTAATCAACAATTAGAATAATCATAAATTGTAGCCTTAACCTGATTAATGGATTAATTGAAAGAATAATTAAAAGAGTTGCAGTGCTATATGGATGCAGTAATTGCAGGTGAGCCACTAGAGATTCTAGTCAATCCTTCCACACTTTTACTTCACTTGTCCATTTATGGATTTACTTTCCATCCATTCATCCATTATAATCCCATCATCCATTCACCAATCAATTCGTCCAGCAATCCATCCCAGCCAGGATTACACTCTCTGGATAAAATGTGTTTTTACAGTTTAATGGAGGTGCTTTCATTTCATTCTGTATCCTTCTGTCTTAGTTGTGTTGCACTGCAGTGAAATTGTTGTCAGTCTGCTTGTGTAGTAATAATGCACGAGTAAAACACAATGAATGTTGTCTTGTTCCATTTTTTGTGATCAAAACATTTTGTCAACTTGTTAAATGTTGCAACACAAATGTGATCTTGAACACGTGGACTCGTGGAGTGGTGTTTCTGTGACTACACCCGAGTTTACAATCTCATCCATCATCTCATCTCAGAGTGCCAATTCATCTCACTGTTAACCCGTCTCCATCTATCCACTCTCCAAATCCATCCATCCAGCAAGCCAGTCATCTATTCACCCATTCATGTATCTACTCATCCACCCAACCATTCCTTCCATCAGTCTTTTTTCATACATGTGCTTTCATCCTTTCATCCATTCATCCATGCCTGCTCACCCTCCGTGGTGCTGGACTGTAGTCTCTGGCAGAGCCCCTCTGTGTCTCCGTAGTTTTCCTGGATTTTCTGCAGGGCATCGGTCCCTCGGAGCTCCATCAGCTCCGTGAGCTCTGTCACCGTGACCCCAAAATCTCCCCCTGCTTGGCTGCCGTCTGCCCTTCCTCCTGAGCCTCGCGTCCCTTTGGGATAAAACTCCACCGCGCTGTTTGCCATTTCACCCATTGTGGCAGTTGTTGACATGTCAGTAAGGTTTTTCTCTGTTTTGGTCCTCCTTTCTCTCCGTAGTCTGTCCTAAACTCAGTTCCCCTTTCGTTTGGTTGGTGGAGGGTTATTCATGTGATCAACAGTCAGAATCTTGGTTCGTCTTGATTTCTTATTTAAAAATGTGTAATTGTAACAATACACATAAACCCTTTTTTATTTTATTTAAGGGCAAATGGGGGGTTGCTGGTTGTTTTAGTTTTTTTCTCCTCACTATCTTGGCCTAGCCTCCCACTGCTCCTTTAATTCTCCATAACAGGAGGAGGAGGAGGGTGAGGGGGATCAAGGATAGAAGCGTGATGTCTGAATGAATCCAGCTTTCTTTTCCTTCGTCTCCTCTGCGACTCCGCTCTTTCCTCTTTTCTGTCCCCCTCCCTCCAGGGTCACGGCCAGTCCATGGACAGACGGACGGACGGGCTGACAGACTTACAGACGGGGATGGAGGGATGATGGACAGATGGAGAGAGGGGCGAGCAAGGCAAAGGCGGCTGAGAAATCAGAGACAGGAAGTGGATCCAGTTCAGAGGTAGCTACTGCTGCACCACCAGGACCTAGGAGAGAGAAAGATAAAAACAAAAGGTAAAAGATAAAACATTCCGCTCTATTGATTCGCTCACTATCGTTATACTGAGACTGGATTCACTTGTGAAACGTGTACGTTTGATGCAGTGGCTGCCATCAATAAATCAGCCTTGATCTAAATCAACACAAGTGTGACTTGAAGTATACAGTCACGTTAGAAAATGGGTAGAAACATGATGACAGCCCTGTGAGCACACTTAACCCTTTGCTCAGTTTCCCACACACTGAGCTATGTAAACACCTTTGTCTCACTTCATGCAATGTTTAAATGCATCCCTTGATTTTCTTTTTTTTGTTGGCCATTTGGGAGCACACTGACATATTTTATAATGTAGATATTGCTAACATATTAGCAAACAGTGGCTTATTTACACATCCAGCTGACACTAAATAACTTTAGTATTAATTTGGAGCTGCATGTTTGGCCACCCGACAAATGTAAGCTGTAAGTCACTTCAACAACTCCTGAGAATTGTGGTCGACCAAACCTCTTTCCAGCTATCGCCTAAACATTGCTTTTGCTTTCATCCACTAAGATTTAAACACGTGCCTGATGGCGGAGCATCTTCAGATTCATTCCACGGCACAATATGAGATGAATAAATTCCTTCACTGTAAGAGAGCTGGGAAGGACAATTGAGATGCACTCTACTGAATGCACTTTTCTAGTTCTACATTGTTTCTTGTCAAAAGAAACTATGAAAAGACCAAAATCAGCCATGTGGTCGTCCTCCTCTCAATACTTCCTGTGGCTCTCAGCTTCAATTTTTCCGAAGTGAGCTTGTCTTATTGAATCCCCTGAAAAAGCCTTTCCTAATCTCTGAATCAACAGTTTAACCAACCTTTGGAACTGATTTACCTAAAGTAAATCTGACACCAATGCCGTTCAGTACCGCCTAGTAGAACAGCGGCTTCATCCACTCTGAGTGAGACGAAGCTTCATCCAACATGAGCCATTAGCGCCGCCTGTAACTAAATATTCTCACACATGACACAACATATTCTGATTGACATATCAGGGTAATTTATATAAGGATGAGCATAAAAAAGAAAAAGAGAACTGGATCTCGTCATTAATTCCTTTTCTCCTCCCTCCTCTCTACACTCTCAGCTCCTTTGCCTCTTGCATCTTCTCCATCCTTTTTCCCTCTCTGCCCTGCCATGCCTCCATCCTGACTGAGAGTGTTAGTTGATGACTGAGTCACCCTGCTCTGCCTTTGAAGCTTCCTCTCGCTCCATCTTTCCTTATTTGCCTGCTCTCCCATCTACTATCTGTATCTATCTACATGGGTTTACCGTCTGCTATTTTTT
Source organism: Bovichtus diacanthus (assembly GCA_943590825.1). NCBI lineage: Eukaryota > Metazoa > Chordata > Actinopteri > Perciformes > Bovichtidae > Bovichtus > Bovichtus diacanthus. Next base: position 1,133,237 of record CALSBV010011210.1, on the reverse strand, counting down.
TTTTTTTTTTTTACATGCCTTGGTTTGTGATGTCTCATTGCTTGTTATTATTTTACCATCTTCATCTTCCTCTCTCCTGACTCCCTCATTTTGTTGCTATCCCTCTCTATCTGCCTCCTGCTACTGCAATCATTTATTTACTCAGCCATTCGAGCATTTTCTTCCCAGCCCGGTTTCTTACTCACTGATTCTGTCTGATTTTATAACGCTCACGCAAGAAAAAAGCTCTTCTGTTCAGCCTCCCAACTATTGCAACTAACTCTGACCGCGTCTCTCTGTTTGTCTTTGATGTGCAGTGCACGTGTGTATGTGCACATGTGAGCCTGCATTATATAAATTGCACCAAAAAAAGTTTTGTTCCACAATTTGTTATGCCTTCCGAACTCTTACACACACAAACGCACACACACACACAAATACAGTCTACTTTAGCCACAGGAGACAAGCATCACAAATATACAGTACACAAAAAGAGTGATGCCCAGAGACATCACTTATATGATCGCTCACATGACACACACAAAATGTGTCATACACCACAGTGCATTCAAAATGAAAGTCAGAAGGGAGGGGGAGGGGGCTGCACTGGCTGAAATGTGTTTGAACATGAAAAGAGTCAGACAAAAGGTCACCACCATCCTCAGCGGCCTGCCCATTTATCCTGAATGCTCGTCTGCTTCTCCAAACACCATCCGTCGGGAGGTCGGAGCAATTTGATTGTTTTTTGTTTCTTTAAGAGAAAGTGGCTACTCTTTTCCCTCTGTTATTTTATCTTTATCGCAGAAGCAAGAAAGTTGGGAGGCTACAGTGTGAGGAACACACTGGAGAGAAGGTCCTCATGAGATTTGATTCTAGGCCAGCAGCCAGACCTTGTATGCTTTGTGACAATGTGTGACAATGTGTGTGTGTGTGTGTGTGTGTGTGTGTGTGTGTGTGTGTATATGTGTGTGTGTGTATGTGTGTGTGTGTGTATGTGTGTGTGTTCTGGATGGGGCAACCCACACTTGAGCACATGTGCTTTAACAAGTATGTGTGCACTTGTGTCTATACTTTTTGTGCACACAATTGTCATTATAGCTGATTGTGTTGACATTACAGCTCTCTGTGTGTGTGTGTGTGTGTGTGTGTGTGTGTGTGTGTGTGTGTGTGT
>CALSBV010011210.1:1106212-1132077 GCA_943590825.1 Bovichtus diacanthus | reverse complement strand
GTGTGTGTGTGTGTGTGTGTGTGTGTGTGTGTGTGTGTGTGTGTGTGAATTTGCCAGCATTTGGGCCACCTGTGCACCTGCAGTCCAACTTTCCGACAGGCATCTGAGGGGTCACCTCTGGCGGGGCCTTTGTATCTGGAATGCTACTGCCGTCGTTGGCTCCACGCCACTCACACACTTCTGTAATGCCCAGCGGGAATAACACACTTAGAAGTGTGGAGCCAACAGGAGCACAGATAGATATCTGCATTACTGTAGAGCACATTACATTAAAGCAACTGGATGATGCTGCCGATGACGAGGATGATGATGGAGACAGTTTGGCAAATGGACAGGCATACGATTGGATTTAACAGGAAAAAAAAGTCCCAGTTAAGACTGACTCCACTCGGATGTGTTTCCATCTCACACACATGCACAGACATACACACACTCAGTCCCATGTCTGTCCCACCTGAGCCACTATCCACCTACCCCCCCCCCCCCCCACCCCCCCACATACACACATACTCATTTAATACGTGCAATTTCCAGCAAGACTGTGCACTCCTGTGCATGAATGGCTCCGTTTAACAGCGTGCTTCCCACACAAAACGACCTTTCCTGGTCACCTTCAGACGTGCCGGAGCTTCATCGCTCTCATCCTCATCACATATGTGGCAACAAGATCCTAATTCATGGTGATAAACTACACTGTAGGCCTACTACAAACGCATGGAGAAAGAGAGTGTATCCTATGGTGCGCCACATGCCTACCCTATGTCCCTCCGCAAGGTTACTGGCCCGGCAACCGCGGGCCGGCTCTGCCCAAACTCATACCGACCCTGAAGAGGGCGATTTATGAAGGTCTCTCCGGCTACAGATCATTACCAGATCAAATCGACACCCCCGCAGCTCAGCGCTGCAGGTGCGACGCGCCGTAACCGAGACAGACAACGCAATTGATACCTAATAGCTTCTAGCCTGGTACATACTAGCGCCGGGAATCATCACTGACACAGGACACGGATGGATTGAAGGAGGGATGGATGGATGGATATGTATCATGAGCTCTACACAAGTACATCCATGCGCGCACACGCGCACACACATACTCCCTCATAATGTCAAAGCGCTGTTTGCCAGAGAATTATGGTATGTCATACTGTATGGCTATTATTACAGCTGTAAGGCCTGTGGTGAGAAATGCCACATTAGGCCCGGTTTCACATTATTCAAGTCTGTTAATAACATCCACGCTACCTGCTGTTAATGAAGCACAGCGCATCTTCCCTTATTAAAACGGCGCTCTGGCGCCCGGGGTAAATAACAGTCACGCACGCGGGCACACACAGACTCACCGACTCACCGTGCAGGCCGAGCTCAAGGACATCAGCATCAGCGCGCGAGCGGGGAGGCAGAATCCCCGGTAATCTGCGTTTGCGTAGAGCGGAGATTGTCCCAAACCGGATGATCGTATACAGGGGAACCGGGCTGCAGCAGCTCCGGTTGTCTGGAGTCCGAAGGAGTGGAGGGATGAAAGACGACGACGGTGCTGATGAATATTCCGCTCCGCGCGGTCACCTGACGGTTGGTCGGCGGAGTTCTGCGGCGATTGAGGAGAGAGAGAGAGAGAGAGAGAGAGAGACAGAGAGAGAGGGAGACAGAGAGAGAGAGAGAGAGAGAGAGAGAGACAGAGAGAGAGGATGCGCCGGGTTGAAGGTTTAAACACCTCCGTTGTTGGGAGGGGGGCAGTCCGTGTGCCGAGACGAGGACTAGCTGCTCCCGGCGGTGACAGCTGCTAATTTGACAGAATTAGGTTAACTGTTAAGGGCACTGGGAGAAAAAGAAAAGAAAAAAAGAAAAGAGACGCCGCGTTGAGAGGAGATGCTCATGCGACATCTTTGGAGGAGGAGGAGGAGGAGGAGGGGTTGAGCCACTGCGAGAGCCCGCGCGCACAGGAGCTCGGTCGCAGCATCCGCGAGAAGAACCGAGTGAGGGAAGGGAGGGCGGGGAGGGGGGGGGGGGGGGGTGTATACGTCAACCCCCACCTAGTCGGCTGCGTGATGACGACAGCAGACACACCGCAGTGTACGCTTCTTGCATGGAATATTATCATGTTTTAGAAATACTGACGCATGTCTGTAGCTATCTTTGTGATTATTCTGCATCGTAAAACATCAGTGTCGATAAACATGAGTTCACCTGACTTAAAGTGATGAGTTGAACGAATGTACTTTGAGTTCAGTCATCTCATCACAATTAGATTCTAAAGAAACTTGCCTTCCCAGCATGCATTGTTTGAGGGATACATCTCATGATGGAAAATTGCTGTGTCTTTACTGCATGTTAAGATATGGTTGTTTCTTTTCATAATAATGACAACATTGCAAATTGTGATGAAGGTATTGAATGAATTCCCTACCTCCGACTCTTTAACACACTTTAACAAAGCCCTTGGTGCAGCTCCAGGGGTATGAAGAGCCAACGCAGGTACAAAGTAGCTGCAACAAGAACAACTGACTCTGAGAAACCAGTCTGCACCATCGACTGAACAGGTTCAACTTCATTGAATTTCATTTCCCAGATTGACTTCTCAAATTCAGGTAATTTAACTACTACTACTTTTACTTTGCCAGAACTCATAACATTACTTTGAACTGATTGCAGAATGCAGTTAACTTGCGTTTATACAGCTGCAGGGGAACTTCTGCTTGGTTGAACCAGCTTCAAATGGTGTACAGTGTGTGCATCATGTACAGCAGGGGGGTAATGACACATTGTAGGAACTCTAATTAAAACCTTATGCTCATGGTGGAAGAACACAGATTATTCACTTTAGTAAAACTACAAGAATGTAAAATCTGAAGGGTCTCGAGATGATTGATGGAGAAGAAACTGCTACACAAGTGTGTATTCATTTCTTTTAGACTTCTCTCAAATGTATTTGGACCTTGACCAGTTATTTAAATGAAACCATCTAAGAGGTGAAAGGTCTCTTTGGTGGAACTGCTAACATCTCATAGACACCAAAGACTAGACACTGCTTTTTTTTAATAAGAGGTCACAACTGCTTTAATCTCTGGCGTAGCATATCATATGCTTTTATGTCAAGTGTTTAGAAGTAACTGTCAAATAAATGTATGAAGTCAAAAGTAAAACATTTCCCTCCGACATGTAGTGCAGTTGTAGTATAAAGTATATAGATAAGTATAACGAGTGTAAAAGAAGCAAATGTACTTCACATTTTCTTTTTTTTAAATAGTTTTATAGTTTATTGACCTTTCAGCATTATCACATGTTCATTGTTATTTTGCTGTTACAATATGACGTCAATAGTTAATAGACCACAACATTTAAAATAGACTTAGAGCTACAAATACACCCACATTTAAAATTGTAATTATCTAAGCTAAAAAACAATATCTCATATCACAAATGATGTATCCTTTATGTTAACTTCTGGCAAGTCAAAGTACAATTCAAACCTGCAACATTTATATAAAAGCTTGTTTGATCCTTGATTGTTGAATTTTGTGATTCAACATGTATCCACTTAATGAAAGCTTTTCCATTTGCTGTCATAAATATTAAAAGTCTTGTTCTGGGAGAAGTCATCTGGGGCACAGGACGAGATGAGTTTTACATTTCTGGAAGCAGAAAGAGAGTAAAATATGCAGTTCACAAATGTATTAAGTCAGATATTAGCAAAGAGAAGGAAGAAACTAAATTAACAAATAATACAACTGAAATCAAACATATTTCTGTCAATAGAAAGATACAGTATAATCACATAGTGTGCATTACTGTATCATGTTTCTTTATGCTGCTATTTGTTTATGCTTTCCATTGTTTATTTTCTTTCTTTTCTTTATCATTTCTTTCATTATTATACAGCATTTGTATCAAATACAATTTATAATGTGCCGCTACGGAACAAAGGCGACTGATTGGTAGTTTTGGTCAACTAAGATTTCTTCAGTAGACTTTTTTCATGCTAAATTACTTATTTCCAAGAAACCTTTGCGCACACCTCTGGTGAACACACAGTTTAAGATGGTGTTTTTGCATGATTCCTTGTGGAGAAACTCACTTTCACACAACTGTTGATTAAACCAACTAATAGAAGTCGACAAAGGACAGCCCTAACACGCACATATCTGCACGGAAACAAGCAAACTGGAAAGCAGAAAGAGCAGCTGTTATGACATAAAGAGACATGGATACTTTGCATGTGTAGCAAAAGGAACTTAAGAGACCAAGAAGACCACCGACTAAGACTCAGACTTGTTGGACACAGCGTTTGGGTGACAAGTGAACTCTGAAGTGAAATGTAAAAACTGCACATTTACTCTACCTGGGGACAGGGTGGAGGCCACTCACGCTGGAGGATTGGGAGGTCCTTGACTGCTCAGCTCATGGGTCTGTGGGAATAAACCCAGTGTTGAACGACGTGTTTCCAAGCAGCAGACTCTTCCTCCTCTTCTCTGTGCGACCAAACCAAGCAGAGGCCCGAGGCGCTGTCCGCTGTGCTGAAAGCTAGCACTCCCTTTAGTGATGGAGAACAAAGAATCATACATTTATTTCACGCAGCCCCGACAACACACACACACACGCGCGTGCATACCAGTCCCTCACACTCACACACCCCTCATCCGCATGCATGGCTTTACCCAACTGACTACTGTCAAAGCTTGTTATGCAGCGAGGAGAAAGAGGAGAAATGTATTTATAGATGAATCAGATGAACTTATTAATAGATATCCTCTATCCTCTACACTGCAGGGAGATGGACCACAGACACAGACACACACACACACACACACACACACACACACACACATCTCTCAATGAAAAGCTTTGTTGCTGATTTTATCTTTCCCTCCTCTTATCTTTAACTGTTCCACAGCATCTCCCAGAGGCACATGTGTATGTATATATATATATATATATAAAAATCAGATATACTTTCTTTGTGGATGAGCACTAATCTGTTTTATTACTTCAAGAAATATAGACAAAAATGCTCCTGCTTCTCCTTTCAAGCAACTCATGAATGAACACCAGTTAAAATGAGAAGTTGTGCCGGAGTAGTGAGAGTTGTAAGAAACTCCCCAGGACTGAGCCAGGCGGACCCAACAGCCAACGGGTCATCAAGAATCTCCATACCTGAAATGACCCATTGCTCCCAACAGAAAGTTGTCACATCTATTAGCAATTTCTTGCTGTGCCATACAGAGGCCCGTTACGTATATATGGATTTGATCGTGCTATTTATTGCGCCATCCTCCATATGTAGTTAAATAGATGATCCCTAGCCTACTACCAAAAACATTTGAATCAAACATTTTATATTCTAGGCCTGCAGGATGTTCATCTGGTTACTTTCCATTATTCTAAGTAGATGTCAAATGTTTTAGTAGATATCTTTTGGAATTAAACACCACCCAGTGATTAAGCCATTTGTATGGTCTTTGCTTTCATAGCATGTAACATTTATGTAGCCTATCAAATATCAAACCACCCTGAGGTCCAGGGCTTGTTTCTCAGGTGATTGTGTATAGGACAGAATAACGATAAAATGCTGCTTTACTTTCATCTTGGCCATGATCAATTCACACCCCAACGATAAGATACATGCAGAAGGAAATGGATCTCACAATCCGAGTGAAGCTTTTTTCATGGTTCCAATCACTGTTGAATTTAAGCACCTGCAGTGTTCAGGGGGGAGCTCAGTGCTGGGGGTGTAAGACAAAGGTTGATTTTGAGTCTGGACTCGAGGATGAACGGATTAGAATTGATGACATTATGAATTGATGACATTATGAAACAGATACAGATCTAAACTGCAACTTCACTGGTAGACAGAGACATACAGCCGCGGGGAGGTCATTTTAGCTACTATATATACTATATATACTATATATACATATAGTATATATAGTATATATACTGCCAGGTAGCTTGTGAACTCCACCAAGGGATCAATAAAGTTTATATTAACCTATAATAATACATGATACATTATTTGTATTATTAATCAGAATCTTTAAAGTAATTTAGGTAATAGAATTAATGCAGTGGAGTAAAAAGTATAATATTTAACTCTAAATTGTAGTGGAGTAGAAGTATTAGGTAGCAGGAAATGGAAATACTCAAGTAAAGTACAAGTGCCTCAAAATTGCACTTAAGTACAATACTTGAGTGAATGTACTTAGTTACTGTCTACCACTGTAAACCTGCTGGCGCTATAAGCTCACATGGCTGTAGATTCTTAGCCTTGTTCATGTCTTATAATAAATAATAACCAAAAATCTTTGTTTTTCAGACCTTTTGTGAGTTTTATTTATTTATAATTAAGGAAAAATAATTGAGATTTGAAACCAAGCTTTCAGGGGCTGAACTCTAACGGGCGGTGCTGGTATTAATGGTGCCGGTAAGAAAGGGTGCATCTTCATAGACTTTTGACTGATGGTTCAATGTCTCTGTCTGACACAGCCATCGTTTCATCTAACTGCTCACGTGGCCTATGAGTCATGTCGACTGCTCTTTCTGCTACATCCCTCAATACTAAGAGCGTGCACACACACACACACACTTGCTTTCTTAAATCTATTGTCTATGCATTAGGCATTTAGAGTGTTTAGGAGCTTGGTTGATGTCTAATAGGTCTGAGGTTGAAGACTGCAGAGCTTTTATCAGTTCAAGGACACTCAGCTCCTAGACTGCAGGCCTGATATAACATTAACATCCCTAACTGTCATTTTGATATAAACACACATGCGCACGGAGACGTACAAACACAGCTGGCCGTGTGTGTGTGTGTGTGTGTGTGTGTGTGTGTGTGACCTTGTGACTTCCCCTCAAGCCCAGAGTAAAGGCTGAAGTGATGTGTAAGCAGATCAGAAGCATGCAGCGGAGAGAAGAGGCGATCAGAGCGGGCCGGAGAGTGTTGAAGTGTGATACAGAGATAAGCCCCACTCCTTCACTTGCCATTTTCCCTCTTCACCTCCTTTTTCTTCTCACCCCTCCTTCCATCCTTCCCTCATCCATCCACGTCACTCTCCTTTTCCTCCTTTCCTCACTACTCCTTCCCATCTAATGGTTAATTCATAAAGTCTGGCTGAACATGCACCCTCTCCATTATTAATATAACATTAGGGAGACAGAGGGAGAAGGGAGGAGACACAGGGGAGGAGAGAGGAAAGATGTGGGAGAAGAGGATTGAAGGTGAGAAGAAAGGGAGTGGAAGGAAGACAAGGACTTAGGGAGAGGGTGAGAAAGGGAGACGGAGGATGACAGGAAAGGAGCAAATGAAGAGCAGCTAAGAGAAAGAGAGACAGATTTTTCCACAGCTGCTACATCGTGACGGATGGGGGGGAAAGTGGAGTTAGAGGAGAGTGACAGATGAGAAGGGAGAGAAAGTGTCAGGAAGAGGGATATTGTATGACACGTGATGCTGTTGGGATGCACGTAATGTCTCTTATCCCGTGAAGAGAGGCAAGGCGGGACAGAGGGAAAGACAGAGACTCAGATGTGTCAATGTTGATCATCTGAGTCCTTTATCCTGGACACACACACACACACACACACGCACGCTTGCACGCACGCACACACACAGGCAGACCTGATTTTAAAATATGAATAGAACAAGGTAAGTCTGAGAAGCGTACAGTAAAGAGAAGGAAATCAAAGCAGCCTTTAACAGGGTTCTTCTGAGCAGACGAAGCAAATAAACACCACCACTTACAGTTAAGTGTTACATATCAGTGTTACATACTGTATCTTTGTTTCTCTACACTCCCCTAAAACGTTATCACTATTAAAAAATCAGTTAAAAAAAGTGTCTAAAGCGAGACAAAGCTTTCCAAAGTACAACCTGGCAGTACACTTACAGTCTGCAAACACACCCTCACTGTCCTATTTCCATGGCAAAGCATTCCAGTGCTTAACTAGTAAGATTTGATCACAGCAGCGGCAGCCTCTTCTGAAGAAGACTCAGGAAGACAAAAACAAAGAGTCACCTTGACTTCCTTGCTCTCACTGAGACTTGGATCACACCAGATAACACTTCCACCTGCTGCTCTCTCCACAGCTACTCCTTCACCCACTCACCCAGACCACTGGCAGAGGACTACTGATCTCCCTCAAATGGAGTTTTTTCTTTACTCATTGCCAAGCTTCCCTTCTTCATCTTTTGAATTTCATGCTGCCACTGTAACTCAGCCGGTTACATTAAACGTTGTTGTTCTCCACCGTCCTCCGGGTCCTTTGTGGGAGTTTTTGGAGGAATTGAACGTTCTCCTGTCTAACATCCCTGTAAATGGCCCTTCACTTGTACTTCTCGGTGACTTCAACATCCAGTCAGAGAAGTCAACAGACTTATTATCTCTCCTGCCCTCCTTAGCTCTCTCCCTGTCTCTGTTCCCACCTACTCACAAATCTGGCAACCACCTCGACTTCATATTCACCAGAAACTGCTCTACCTGGAACCTTTCTGTAACGCCGCTTCACATCTCTGATTACTTCTTCATATCCTACTCTCTCCCCCTCTCCCAGTCTAACAAACCTTACTCCCCTAACACTGTACCTGTCCTGCGTAACCTTCCCTGCCTCTCTCCCTCCTCTCTTGCCTCAGCTGTCCTCTCAGCCCTTCCTTCACATGACTCCTTCTCACTCATGCCTGCCAACTCTGCCACAGACACTGTCCTCTCTAATCTGTCCTCCTCTCTGCACTCTCTCTGTCCTCTCACTTCCCTGCAGGTTCGTCAGTCTCCTCCAGCTCCCTGGTTGGATGACTCAGTGTGTGCTGACAGAACCATCCTACAGGGGGCTGACAGAAAATGGTTGAAATCAAAACACCCTGACGACCTCCTTGTTTTTCTCTTTTCTGAAGCGAAAAGCATTTTCTTCCAATCTAAAATTCAATCCTCTATCTCCAACCCCCAAAAACTCTTCTCTATCTTCTCCACCCTCCTCGATCCCCCAGTCCCCCACCTCCTTCTTCCATGCTACTTTTTTCATAAAAACAATAACATACGATCTTCATTTTCCAGCTAACCGACTGACATCGACTGCTCACCATCCACATCACATCCCTCCACTCTAACCCCCCCTCTCTCTCCAAATGAAGTTGTAACCCTTGTTACCTCTGCTGCCCTACCACCTGCCCTCTGGACCCTATCCCCTCTCACCTTCTCCAGTCTATCACTCCTGACCTTCTTCCTTTTCTCACCCATCTCATCAACACCTCCTTAACAACTGGCTGCTTTCCAAACAATCTTAAAGAGGCAGCAGTGAACCCTCTCCTAAAGAAAGCCACACTCGACCCCTCTGAAGGGAACAACTACAGACCTGTCTCTCTTCTTCCATTTCTACTTGAGCGTCTTCAATCAACTCTCATCTTACCTTCACCAGAACAACCTTCTTAATTCGCACCAATCTGGTTTCAAGGTAGACCACTCAACTGAGTCTGCCCTCCTCGCTGTCACTGAGGAACTTCACGCTGCTGGATCAGCCTTCCTCTCTCTGTCGTCATACTTCTGGACCTCTCGGCTGCGTTTGACACAGTGAACCACCAGATCCTCCTTTCCATCCTCCAAGAACTGGGAGTCTCTGGCTCTGATCTCTCCCTGCTCAAATCCTACCTGCACCTACAAGGTAACTTGGAGAGGGTCTCTGTCGGACCCCTGTCAACTCACAAGGTTCCTCAGGGCTCTGTCCTGGGTCCCCTCCTCTTTTCTCTATACACAAATTCACTTGGTTCTGTCATTCACTCTAATGGCTTCTCCTACCACAGCTACGCAGACAACACTCAACTGATTCTGTCTTTTCCCAGGTCTAAAACCCAGGTGGAGGCACGAATCTCTGCTCGTCTGGCTGACATCTCTCAGTGGATGTCCGCACACCATTTGAAACTCAACCTCGATAAGACCGAACTGCTTTTCCTTCCGGGGAAGGACTCCCCCATCCAAGACCTTACTATCAACATTGGCAATTCGGTTGTTTCCCCAACTCGGACTGCAATCCGTCCTTCAATGCCAGCATCACTGCAACAGCCCGCTCCTGCAGATACTGATTTACTTTATCAGACCTGACCCAGAAGGCGACGCAGGTTCTGGTCCAGTCTCTTGTCCTCTCACGTCTTGACTACTGCAACTCCCTCCTGCTGGACTTCCTACATGTTCCATCCGACCTCTACAGCTCATCCAGAATGCTGCAGCCCGACTGGTCTTTAACTTCCCCCAGTTCTCCCACACTACAGTGCTCCTCCGCTCCCTTCACTGGTAACCAGTGGCTGCCCCAATCTGCTTCAAGACACTGGTACTGGCCTACCGTGCTGTGAATGGATCAGGCTCTTCCTACATCCAGGCCTTGGTCAAACTATACACCCCAGCTCGCTTACTTTGCTCTGCATTGGCTAATCAGCTTGCTACTCCCTCACTGCGAGTGGGACCCAGATAACCCTAAAAGAAAACCCGCCTGTTTGCTATCCGGGCTCCAAAATTGTGGAACGAACTCCCCATTGATGTCAGGTCAGCAGAAAGTCTTCACACCTTCCGTCGCAGACTGAAAACCACCTGTTTCAACAGCACCTTAGCCAATAATAAAAAATAAAAATGTATTCTTATTTCTGTATGCTGCACTTACATTGGCTTGACTTATTTGAAGCTATTGTTCTGCACCTACAATGATTTCACCTGTTTGAAGCTAATGTACTTGCAAGATTCTTGCTGTTCGGAGTTGTATCCTCATGATTGTTTGTCCTCTGGGCAAAGGTACAGAGCCCCCTATGCAAAGAAAAACTTCAATATGTATTTATTTAAACTTGAATAAGGCCACACCATCGAGTACCTGGTGCTCCTGTTAATGTAGCTTCTATTGTGATTTGTGTTTTTATGTACATGTGTCCTGTCTGGACGTGATATGATGTGTATTACCGTTGGTTACCCTTTTTAATTGCATATTTTGCACATACAAGGCAAAGACAAATTTATTTTCTGCAAAAAGTAGACAATAAAATATTTTCTATTATTTCAGCCCTGGGCAGTCACACTGTGCTCATTTTGAGTTTATCTACAAGTGAACCTAAAACTGATCGTACATTTTTCTTATCGTCAAGAAAATCCCATAAAAAGAGCACAAACAATGATTTTCTTTTTATAACCATAGTATTTGTTATGTTGTGTATCTATTTCAAAAACAAGGTAAAGGGGAAGAGAAGAAAGAAAAAAAAACATACAGTATGTACACAGGATTGGCTCAGATTAATTTGAAATGTAGTCAGTTACTGAATACAAATGACATGGCAATTTTTGTGATTATTAATCCATTGTATTACAAAAAATGGAAACTAATCTGAATACTTTTGTATTAATTCAAAATCAAACAATTTCCATTCCATTTTCCGTAACTCATCATAAAAAATGCTTTTAATGAATTAATAGCATTGAAAAAAGGTTTCATAATTCATCATTTTAAAATTGACATTATTTAAAGACAATCAAAAACGTAATCAAATAATCCATGACAATGTAACTGTAATCTATTGACGCATTTTTTCAAATGTAATCTGGGTTGATTAGTTACTTATTTTTTGTAATCCCATTATGTAACTCTGATTACATGTAATCCATTACTACTCAACCTTGTGTACACTTGCATATCTCCACACATATGAATACATAAGGAAAATTACAAAAATAATATACCAAATAAATATATTAAAACAATCTAATAATAGTGTAGTTTGTCCAAACCTTACTTCTAATTTAGGTCATTACTTTGTACTTTAGAACAAAGACTTTATTTTTTAGTCTTTTCAAAGACTTTGGACTTTCCCTTTATAGTGAATGTTAATATACTGTATGGCAAACTAATGTTTTTTTCCTGATACGCAGCTGTACTGTATATTTAGTGTAGATAACATAAATAAACCATCTTATTCCAACAAGTGTCCCCCAACAATAGGAAATATACCAAGTAAACTTAAATTAGGAGTCAAATAAACACAAAATAGCTTTTCCATAAATCTTTCATAACATAACATGAACAGTCATATGTTCTCTCTATCCTCCTTGATGATTGCACTGATCTGCAGTGTTTGGATGAATGAATGTGGCTAACATAGAGTAATACAGGCTCATTAACCACTTACTGTATAGTGAAAACATTTGAGCCGTATTAATGGCTAAACCTTGTCACCGGAAACAAATGTTTCAATTTCTTCTCCAAAATCATCACTCTTCTATAGAAGTTATACTGTACTTTGCTATAGATGGAGAAAATAACAATGATTAAATGATAGATATTTGGAGATTACCATAATTTAATTAAATAATTGTCTTTTCTTTTCACATGACAGAGAGAGGTAGAGATTAATAAATATCTACCAACAATGTGTTAGTCTGTCTCTCAATAGTCAAGACTTTCCCAGCCTGTCTGTGAACCAAGCCCATTCCTAATGTTTCATTTTTTAAATATGTAAATCTTTAAAATCATGTTACAAATATATAATTTAATTCCCCTCTCCCCCAAGCATTTTTCTAAAACAACTTGACACTGCATTTCTTAACCTAATGTTACAGGTGGAAATAGTGCATGTTGCTGGGGACTATTTACAGCACCAGATTAATATATATTTTTGCTCCGAGATCAGATTAGAGAGAATTTTCGTTATTCCAGGGGAAATTGTTGAAATGACATATGTATATGTGGCAGCAGGACGGTGCATGTGGGATTGAGTGATGGTAATGAAGGAACACGCAGTGCAACTTTGTGGCTCATTGACGTGTTTGTAATAGGTTTTGTACAAGTGATGGAGCTCAACGGAACAGAGGAAGATTTTATATCAGGATACACACACAATATTTGTTTGTATTGTCAATTCATTGCTGATTTTTGTCTTTCCATGGCATTTATTGACAAGAAGAAAATATTCAGCAGATATATTCTTGAAAACAGGAGGAAGGCAGGAAGTTCCTTTTGAAGAATTCACAGTCAAAATTAAAACCCATTTGAACAGCAGAAACATTAGTCTTAAAAACATAAAGCAGGTCACGTCTCATCTTTTTCATCTGCTTGGTGCTCTGCCAAAATTACAAACTGTCTTTTAACAAATTCATAAAATATCTCTGCCAATGGCAGCAATGCAAAAACACACAAGACACGACTTAATAAACCAAACCAAATAACCCACCATAATCACCATGAAATATCATCACTTATGACCTTAGGTCATTAAAAAAATATATTTATTTCATACAAGTTAATATGCAGATTTAAGCGACAAGGCATTCTTATCCAGACTTAACTTCAACTACATTTTTATTATCCTAATGCAGAAATACTGTATGTAGAATAATACCTATCAATAATAAATATCTAATTATGTTCACCATTCCCATACATTTTTATGGATTTGTTGGAATTATTGATTGAATTATTTATAACAACTGGGTGATGAACTTCGTCCCATCAAATCCATATGAGGGCTGGGATGTGCTTGAGAAACTGGGTGCTGATGATATATTCCAGAGCACACGAGTCTTCTGCAGGGCTGAGAGATCGACAGCAGAAAACAAGAAATGTCTCCCTGCGGTGGCAGGAATCAGTGGTGCAGCTGGGTTTGTGTCAGATCTCAGACTAACTGGGGCAAATACAAAATGTTCCTCTCTCTCGCCCTCACACAAACACACACAAGTACATAAACGTACCGACACTTAAGGCTGTGACACACCAAGCAGACATTAAAGAACAAGTTGCGTCAGCTCACGCTGCCTGCATATCGGCAAAAAAAGTCACATTTGAACACACCGCAGAGACTACAGCCAACAGCAAACTAGTACTTATGATCTGCGCCTGGGTGAGAGGAAAAAATTCTCCATAGCAGCTGTCGGTGGTTGTCTGTATTAGTCATTAGAAAAGGGAAACCGGAAGACCTATGACTGTAAATATACAAATAAACTGCAGCCGACCATTTTCACACAACTCTCCGACCACTGAGCTTCATTCCAGGTGGCCATGTCCTGTGAAAATATCCATGTATTAGAATGATCAGATGAGATGATGAAAAATGAAAAGAGCCTCTGTGTGTGCCCGCTTGACTTTAGTTAGTTGTTTGTTTTCCTCATGTCTGAAGCTGACCAGCCAATCAGAGTGATTTCTTTTGCCGACAGTCTCCGCCACCGAGTCAACATGTCGAATCTGTGGCGGAGACTGTTGGCAGGGTCGAAAAGTGCAGACGGTGCGGGACACACCACAAAAACAAAGGCCGACAGACGCTCACCGACAGCCAGACATTAACCGATGGCCGATATCGGCTTGGTGTGTCACAGCATTTACATGCAGAGAAGACATACTATTCATGACACACACACCCACCCCATGTGTGTCCTTCAGATACACTTGGCCTCCATGTCGTAGAGTTGAAGAAGGTCGGAGATCACAGCATCGATGTCTGCTTTGGTCACGTCCACACACAGCACCTACACACACACACACACACACACACACACACACACACACACACACACAATTTTTTCTGGCGACATTTTATTGCCTTGAGGACTGTGGAAAACCATGACGAATCGTGACATTTCCCATTTGCATACAGTGACTTACAAAATCAAAGCTCTTACAAAAAAATTGTCTGACAATGGAAAACTAAAATCTTCCAACACCCTCCACTTAATACTTAACAATTACAAGAGGCACTTGTGCTTTGAAGACTGGCTGGAGCCAGATGGCCAGGTGGTAATGTTCCTTTGGTTAAAGTGCACAATGGCACAAAGCTGGAGGGTGCAACTAAAACTAAAAGTGCAACTGCTTTCAGTTCTTCCTCATCAAATGACATTTCAACTGGGGGAACATTGGATTTACATTCATGGGGGGGCCAGAGGCACGACTCAAAATGAATGGTACCGTTGCTCCCTGTCTGCTAGATGTGCCAACAGTCAACTGTTTGCCAACACATTTACAGTAACTTTATCACATTTTATACTCCACTTAATAAATCCACATATATGCATAGCCTCATTCTGTCTGTTCACTCTGTAATTATGAGCACTTTGCCGCAAACACGCACCTGCCACCACTCTTTCTCCCCGACAGGCAGCTCCACTCCGTAGCTGTTTAGAGCCAGGTGCAGCGTTGCTATGGCAATGTGTTGTGGTGTGTGGCGGATGCACAGGGCTCCATGGTAACAGTCTCTAAGCAATGCCCAGGAAGTCTCTGCGACGGGGGTTCTAGACCAAGCGTGGCGGTTCACGAGCGACTTCACAGACAACAGGTAGTGGAGTAAATACTGGAGATAAAAGAAAATACAATATAATCCTGTACATAGTGCATTATATTTGAGTCAAACAGCAATTCAATTTGATTTAGTTTAGGCAACAAATAAATAATGTGTGCAAGGGTGATCAGACAATTACAGGTACGTTTTTTGATGGACTTGCACTGAGCACTTTAAGCCTTTGTGGTATATTTCTTTGATAGTTAATGAAGGATCTCAGTTGGCAACTCAGTTGTCAGAAACATAGATGCACTGTATTTGTAAAAAAAATAGCATAAAAGATTGCTAAAATACGAGTAACATATGTATTTTTGGAATCAGGAAGTTATGCTGATGCTGAAAAACACCATTGATAGTTGATTGGATCAGGGAAAATTATTTAGAGAGTTGTGGACTGGAGTAGTTAAAAGGCAAGAGGGAGCTTGTAGCGCTGGTATGTGTGGAATGTGGCTGCAGCCTGAGAGAGAGAGATAGCTTGCTAATAGTGTGTGAATGAACAGTCCAAAGTTAGCCAGTGAATAAAAATAAAAATAAAATTGATAAAAGTCAGACAGAAAGCACAAAAGCGTGAGCGAAGTTTACCAACCGAACCAAGAGAATATATAAGTGTAAGAGAGAAAGTAATACAAATGAAATAACTGGTTTGAGAAAGTGAAGCCACACACGGACCCAAGGGCTTGAATGGAAAAGAACACCCTGTGTATAACATAGAAAGATATTCACTAATCAATTTATGACAAGTGTGAATCAAGTTAAAATTAAATAAAATAAAAAATGTAATAAAAAAAGCTAAAGCTATGCAGTAAACTTGAATTCTTTACAGCAATATCAGTGCTCCTGTGGACAGCTATTATATGGCAAATATTGAATGATAAATGGGGAATGTAGAAACCCAAGGAATTAGGACACACTTTTGGCTGGAAAGAACATACACTGATCAAAATTGGACAGAGTATCATCAAGACTCACAGTTGATTGACCTGAAACTGTGGCAGATTACTACATGGATTAACCTGAGAGAAGTGAGTGCCGAGTTTTCAAATATCTTGTGGAAACCATTCTTGCAGAGATTGTGAACAGTCACCACTTCTACAAAATTTCTAGAATATCTGAGAGGGGATAGCTACAATGCCACTTGAACCAGTTCTGGGGGTGTCAGAAGGTTTCCAAATTAAAAGGGGAACACCGACCATTAAGCAGTCCTCGATTGTGTATTAGTGTAGTTCCTAGACGTGTCAGGCGGGAAACAGGAAAGTGGGCAAACATAAGAAAGAGACCAGGACTCGAGGAGAGTAAGGAGAAAGAAGAGGAAGGGTGGGATGAACACCAATGGACAGATGAGGAGGAGTTAATGGTGGATCCACCTCTTCAATCTGGTGGTCCACGTCCACTCTACCCACAGCTGACGAGCAGAACAACACCCCACAGACCAGAACAGTAAGGGGGTAAGGCACAACCATGTGAGACACTCCTGAAGGAGAAAGCAACCACCTCTACACCAAGGAGGCTGGCCACAACAACACAACACAGTTACATCCCGTCACATAGTCGCAGTGAGTCATAGTTGAGCGACCAAGAAACAGACCTAGATGATGATGAAAGTGTAGACATAGTAGATAGTGGCACAGTCAGGGGAGTACATGGCGGAGAATGAGAAAGTAGAAAAGACACGTGGCGAATGAGCTCATGAGTGACACAGAAAGGATCCTGCAAAATACTCAAGAAGCAATGGACGACATAATGATAGAGGAAGAAGAAATTAAGCTCAGAAAAGAACACGAGAGAAGAGAACAGGACGAAAAAGTGAGGTCTTCCCAGGTGCACGCGCCATCATATACCAGAGGGGGAAAGCGGTACCAGAAAGATGATGAACCCACAATCCACGTGTACCCACTAGTAGCCAAAGCAGGAGGTCAACAATACACGCCATGGCCATTTATGGATATGATAAGCCTAGCCCAAAGAATGCCTGAATTCACAGAAGGAGCAAACAGATGGATAACCTCCCTAGAGGAAAACACCGCCCGAGTGAGGCTGGCCATAGGCGAAATAAAAGCACTCCTGATGCATCTTGAGCACCTTGAGATTGCTTTTTAACCATGAAAGGCGCTTTACAAATAAAATATATTATTATTATTATTATTATCTGGCAGGCAAGTACGTGACTGAAGAACTGCTTAAAAACAGCTGCACTGGAGATAGTAACCCAAGGAAACCATGCCGACCACATTGCGTTCAATCATTACAGATCACAGATCTGGCAACAACTCCGCATCAAGTTTCCAGAGAAAATGGATCTCTAAATTAGAAGGAGAAAAGCTTGGGGAAAATGAATGTCAAGCAACAACCCTTAAACAACCCCAGGCGGCTCCTGCAGCAGCTCCTCTAAACCCAACATATGAACAATACAATCCTCCCATGCAACAACAATCACAACAGCAGTGGCCCCTTAACAATTACGGCCCACCACGTGGCCGAGGAAGACAAATGATAAGGGGAGGTCAAGGACCACGAGGAGACTGGAGAGGTCGACCCAGACCTGCCTACTATGGACCCCCGCCACAAGGACAGGCTGAAGGACCGCCCAATCTGCAACAAACACAGAGCAGAAATGGTCCAAATGATTACGCCTGCTGGACATGCGGTCAGCCTGGCCACCTCATGAGAAACTGTCCACAATAGAGAGGCCCGGAGGAGTCAGAGGGTGAAACCATATTACCAGTCATTTCAGAACATCCACAAGAAGAACCCATTACAGCTGAAATAATTGACCAACAAGAGCATGCATTCACGGTTGACACAGGAGCAACATACTCCTGTATAGGCAGAAAACGTTCAAATCTCCCTCTATCAATGTTATCAGTAAAAACTTTAGGCTTCTCCGGGAAGAAACAAGTAATACCCCTCCCCGAACCAGTACCTATGTTAATTGGAGGAAAAACTGCAATTGCACCCATACTATATTCAGAAAACACACCAGTAAACCTGTTGGGCAGAGACATTTTGTGTTCATTAAATGCAAGTATAGCATGCACCTCAGACGGGGTCCACGTTACTTTCCCCGACAACGTAGAACTGACACAGCAAATGATGGCAATGAGGACATCACAGAATTCACCAACAAATTCCGATCATTCACTGGCATACTGGACACGCCTTATGCCCTCAGAATCGATGCTACAACATCATTGGCAGCAATGGAAGCCTTGGGTGAAGATAAAAATAGGTGAAGTCACCGAAGTAACGCTACCATTACACTGCACCATGAAATTTGACAAAGATCAAACAGACTACACAGAACATTGGAGTGACATGATCAGTGGAATCGTCGCAGAAGATATTTATGGCACCACAAGGAGCAGCAGCGGCAATAACTTTGCCGCCTCAGTTATCATCATAGTTCCAAGTGAACGACTCTGTGCCACACGTCTCATTGATGCATGACTTAGGTCCAATGATAAAACAAACATTACAAATACAAGCCTGGAAGCCAACACTAAACCCAGACGTTCACATATCCCCAGACAAAGAATTTATTAGAATTTCTAACAAAACAGGAGATCAGAGAAAGGCAGAAGGTGTATATATTGAGAAAAGCCATAATACTCAAATGTCATGTCAAACAGAGCAAGAAGAGGTGTTGAAACAGGTTCCTGAATGCCTATGGTCCCAGCACAAAACACATGTAGAATTAGTAAAAGCAGCTCAATCAGTTAAAATTACTTTAAAACCCAATGTCAAACTGCCCTATCAGAGACAGCACACTCTTTCACCACAAGCAATGACAGGAATAAAACTCACAATTGACGGGTTATTAAAGGCCGGGGTTCTCATAAAAACAACAAGCCCATGCAATTCACCCATTTTTCCAATCAAAAAGCCACACTCTGCAGATTACAGACAGATACACGATTTGCGTATAATCAACAATATTGTGCAGGCTGTGACACCAATTGCACCTGATCCCCATACACTGCTCTCTAATATTCCACCAGCACACAGTAATTGATCTGTGTTCAGCATTTTTCAGCGTACCGCTGCATCATGACTCAAGATATCTTTTTGCATTCACTTATCAGGGCCAACAGTACACTTACACACGCATGCTACAGGCTTTTTGCGATAGTCCCACTCTTTTTAACAAAGTTCTGTTGGAAGACTTGATGCATTTGTTTATTGATAGCACTCTGATACAGTATGTGGATGATCTCTTAATTTGCAGCCCCACACAAGAACAGTGTCAAAAGGATTCACTGGCAGTATTGACTGCCCTGGAAGAAGGAGGGTAAAAACTCAAGTTTTGTTGTGAGGAAGTAGAGTATTTGGGTAGAAGATTTAGAGGTGGTAAAAGATACATCTCCCCATCACAATTACAAACCGTGATTCAGGCACCAAAACCTAATACAGTTTCGCAAATGCTGTCGTTTCTGGGTATGACAGAAATCCACTGTCTACTGTATTCTGACTACTCACTTAAAACAGCACCTCTAACGGCATAGATTAGGGCAGCTGGACAAACAAATAACAAAGCCCCATTACTATGGACTGTTGAAGCTGAGAGTGCAATTCAAGCTCTCAAGACAGACTATGCCAAACCATTTCATTTGTATGTAACAGACAGGGCAGGATATGCCAGTGCAGTGCTAATGCAAGACACTCCCACAGGGAAACAACCACTGGCCTATTACAGTACTAAACTAGACACGGTAGAGCAGAGCCTGCCACCTTGTTACCAAGGCTTAGCAGCCGCAGCATTTGCATACCAAAAGGCCTCCACAGTAACGATGGGCCATCTTACAAGTCCAAAGTTTGTCCTGAATCAACCTCGGAAAACAGGCTATGAAGTTATTTTAGTAGCTTAACATCCAAAGATGTAATACAATCAATCCGGCAACACGGTTGATTATGCCAGATGAAGGAGCTCCCCATGATTGCATGATGCAAACTGGGGCATTTCTAAAATCACGACAAGACATGTATAATGAACCAATTGCAGCAGATCTGACCTTATTTGTTGACGGTTCATCTTTCAGGGATGAAAAAGGTAATCATGCCGGTTACGGCATAGCTAAACTCGGATGGACAAACATTTTCCCGTCTCCAAGTACAAAGCATTGATCAACCCTGCTCCGCGCAATTGGCAGAAATAAAAGCACTGACAGCAGCCTGTCAGTTGGTAACATCTATACTGACTCTGCATATGCATATGGTGTTTGTCATTTTTACGGGAACCTTTGGAAACAAAGAGGATTTCAGAGAGCAGACGGCAGTCCTATTACCCATGGGATGGCAATTGCACAATTGCTAGACGCCATCCATTTGCCTACAACCTTATCTATCATTAAATGTCCAGCTCCTCAAAAAACAAATGCTCTAATTGCTAAAGGTATCAACTTTGCAGATGAATTGGCTAGACAAGCGGCAGTAGGATCATCAACTCTGCCTTTGATTGTGGCAGAAGATCCGGGACTGGATACAGATATAGGCTCACTTATTCAAGCCCAAGAGCGTGCTAACGTCTATGAGTACAGCGTGTGGATAAAGCGTGGTGCCCATAGAATAGGGGAAGGCCCACAAGTAGGGTTATGGCGAAGACCGGCTGGTAATTTTGTCACCCCCACAGCTTTACTTCGCATTTTGATCGGGACTGCACATGGTCTAGACTCTAGACCATTGTGCAAGGGGGGAGGTGATCAAAAGACTTCAAGCCACATGGTGGTCTCCATATTTAACGGCTATGGTAGACAGAGCATTACACGAGTGACGTATGTGCAGCAACAGAAAAGCATTCTCAGCACCAATTGGTCACATACCATCACCAAATGGTCCATTCAGATACATCATGGTTCACATTGTCGACATGGTGACGAGAGTGGGAAACAAAAGATACATGCTGGTTATAGTGGATAGGTTCAGTAGATGGGTAGAAGCAGTAGCTACTGGCAATCCTGATGCAACATCATTTGCAAAGATTTTGTGTAGAGAAGTTATCCCAAGATTTGGAATACCAGACAAAATCATCTCGGACAATGTTGCACACTTTGTGAACAACATGATAGCAAGAATAGCGCAGATGTTGCGAATAAAACGAAGATTAGGATGTGTTCATCATCCACAGTCACAGGGAATGGTAGAACGTGCTAAAGGTACTTTAAAAGCAAAAAATAGCTAAAATATGCGCCGACAGTGAATGACTGGGTGGATGCTTTGCCACTAGCACTAATGCATATGAGAATGCAAACTAACCACACCACTCATCTAACACTGCATAAAATGCTCACAAGTCGACCAATGCCAGTTACCCATCTCAGAGGACTATACAGTGGTCCTTCACTAGAACAGTTGGAGAGTGAACTGGGAAAATATGTTCAACACTTAATTACCATACACAAGTCTATCTTCCAACAGGTAAAAGGGGCAACGGAAGGAAGAAACAGTGAAATCCCAGAAGAGCTACAACAGCTAAAATACGGAGAATGGGTGTATGTTAAGAGGTTCAGACGAGCTTGGAACGAACCAAGAAGAGAAGGTCCGTATAGTGATCTTAGCAACTCCAACTGCAGTCAAAGTTGAAGGTAAGACCACTTGGTTTCATTTGAATCACTGCTGCAAGGCCAGGGACCCAACAGGGCAAGCAATACATCAAATCAGAGACAACTTGAGGGACATAGCAGCAGGTGATACAGATCACAACGACACATCAGAAGAGCAGACTCCCCGGAAAGAGGAGAGAGACTTGTAGAAAAACAACAGTAAAATTTAGAAAGACAGATCTGGACCAACTGAACAGATGGACGACAGACCCAGACCATGGCATCCGTTCAGAAGAACAGGATGCGGATTAAGAGGAACTATGTTTATACTGACTGTAGTCAGCGTGGCTGTAGTAGTACCCATCTTGAAATTTGTACCTGATGGTTGAAAGACTGACAGCGATACCATTACGCCCACATCTGACAATATGACAAGATTAAATACATCAGAAACAAGATCCCGCACCACCAGAGACCTTGTGATTAAAGTGACACAATTACTGACCAAGACCCATCGAGAACTGAAGACATGTGCATTGGCAACGGCAACCGTAGCAGCCTCACAAGGACGACTATTCACCGGTCAACTAACGGTAGTGAGCTATAACAAACGAGATGATTGGATAACCATCAAAAATAACTGGACAAACAGACGTTGAGGGTCATCCCCATGACGAGGTGTGAAAAGAAGGGACAGGCTGTTATCTCTGTGAAATGTTCAGCTGACCATTGGGTGGAGCTCACTACGAATAATGACCAAAAAGAGAGGAGGTGAAGATGATTGGTATACTGCCAAAAAGAGTCACTAAAAAGGTAAAGCGAGAAACAGCAACCATACAAGAGAAGCATTCGTATCTACAGATGGAACATTTTGAAAGACGGAACCTTTGGTACCAATATATAAATTTCACTAAGTGGCAGACCACTGATGTCTCATGCTATGTATGCGCGACAGCTGAACCGAGAGTGTGGGTGACAACATTACCTTATGCAGCATGGAGTACAGTAGGACAGTGGGTGTTTAGGACAAACAACAGTCAACGTTACATAGCAGAATTTGGATGGGATTGTATGCCAACACGTGGAACATCTTTACTTGGTGCAAAGATCGCAAATGAGCAAGAATGTCCACCTGTTGAGTACAAGGGGAGCATGATTTCATGATTGAGCATTTGAGTGTTTTCAGCATGGGAAACGGCCAGATGGCACTTTTGAGCAAACAGGCAATTGGATTGTACATTTTCAAGGCACCTGCTCACATCTCTGGAATATCAAGGGTCGATATGGACCAACGGAATTAATTGACGGTAAAAGAATCCCAAATAGCACCTACAATGTACCCAACATAATTTTGGTGGCAGACACTAGCTGTTCCTGGTCTGTTTTGGATATGTGGAGGTGATAAACTGCGCACCACACTCCCAGTCAATTGGACTGGAACGTGTGCACGGGTAACATTGGTACAAGAAATACACATTGTCAGCGAAAACAAGTTTAGGTTATCGCGGAATGGGGATTCACAGACGGCTAGAAAAAAAACGACAGAAAAGAGTTACAAAGAAGACCCAAGAGCTTGGATTGATGCTATAGGAGTCGCTAGGGGGGTTCCTGAAGAATTTAAGGCTAAAAATCAGGTATCGGCAGGGTTTGAGTCTGTCATATGCTGGTGGTGTACCATTAACAAGAATGTGGACTGGATAAATTATATCTATTATAATCAACAGCGATTTGTTAACCATACCAAACTGGTATGACAATGATGAACAGCGGCTACTTCCAGAATGACATGGCAGAACCGAATGGCATTAAATATGTTATTGGCAGAAAAAGGAGGAGTCTGTGCCATGTTTGGCGATACATGTTGTACATACATACCTAACAACACGGCACCAGATGGATTATTTATTAAAGCCATGACCAAATTAGGAGATCTGTCCATAGAGCTTAAAGAAAATGCAGGTCATGGTATGTGGAACATGGTTTAGTTTGGACGCCCTGAAAAGGATAGGGTTAGCACCGGGGATAATGCTAGTGGTCCTGATGATAATTATGTGTTGTGTAGCCCTTCTAATCCAAACCTTGATTAAAAAGAACAGTGACTACTGCGGCTGGACAAAATGTAATGTTAACTTTGAACGACCACAACGACAAGAACCAGGATCAACATAATGGCATTGAGACAACTTGGCAAATTTGAACCTAAATAAACCACTATGGAACACAAAACAAAGAAAGAAAAAAAAAAAGAAAAAATTGTTAAGCCAACTACCGTACCAACCAACTAATGATAACTCAATAACAAGACATAGAAAATCAGGAACTCGACTTCATGGAAAAAGGCGTTTAATCTTTTCCAACTCCAAAGATGTAAGAATCTCACATGTACGATGTTCAGAATGGAAAACTAATAGTTATCCATTGCATAAAAATCTAACTATACACATCAGCGATATTGTAATTCACAGGACTTGTGAGTGACCACACTGAAACTCACTCAGCAAGGGGTCCAAAACAAACTCCCAAACAATCGCGGATACACACCCCCAGCATGCACTATAGTCACAGAGTTCTTTAAATTTAGAAGATAACTATACTTTCAATATATTCCTCATCCAACACTCACTCCAGGAATAGACGATGATCTAATCCTCCCAGCAAGATATAACTACACTAATAGTTTGTGGAAATCCGTTGTTGTCACTAAGGCATACTACTCAAATCGTCCGGTCTGGAGCTCAACACCAGGTCATGTGTTGCGAGGACTCCGAAACAAATTGAAACTAAGTATTGGACTTTAAGTATTAGGACTACCACGTCCCCATCCAAAGTATTACGTTTTCTTAAGTCAGCCGACTTACATTCCAATCAAGCTGTAGGGATTTTTGCTATGACAACACCTTGCCTGAAAAAGGAATCATCCTCATAGTGTCCAGCAGAGACGACCCTGATGTCAACTATCTCAACCTACACGAAGCCTCATCCTGACATGAACGTCGACGTGCTAGTAACCTCTCATGTCAGGGACTCGCTACGATGCACAAAGAAGAAACTAGAAACCCTATCACGACCATGCACTGAATCAACCAACTAAAAGCCAATACTGATGTCATAAGGATACAAAGACCTCGCCGTCATGATACCTAACGTGTGTATTTGAGTGTTGATAGCAATAACAATTTGTACGACAGCATATGTTAATCATCTCACGTATAATATTTTATAAAAATCACTCTACACTAAAATGTCACTTATATACTGTGCTGCTTTTATTTAAAGATACTTCATAGGACTAGAGAAACAGTGAGGGTTTAAAACACCAGATTACAACGGATGATCTGTAAACACAAAAGGAAATTAAGGATACGTGACCTGGTTTGTCAGAGTGAAGTTGTTTGCATATAAATGTTCACTATTTTTATCACTATATTTAGAATGTGCGCTGAAACAAGAGACTCACTACTGGTTAGGAGGTTTTTCTCTCTAGTTTTGGCATGGAAGATAGGCACAATTTTGGGCTTTTACTCACTCCCTGTCAAAAGGGGAGGAGAGGTTTTCCAGAATGTGCTCCTGTGATGGGGGAGATCACTGCGGCATACGTCATTTAAACGTATGACCATGAAAATGGAGACATTTTGCTCCGGAGATTGACTGACTCCCTCATCACAGGCAGAGAAGATATTTGATAGGATGCACACTACACGGTACACCACACACTGTGTAAATCATTAAAACCTCACCAGATAGTTTAAACACTGTTTGATTGTTTGCTGTAGAAGTATTTTAACTTCTCTCACTTGGGGAGATGAGTGGGACTTTTTGAGTACCAAAGGGGGGAATTATGTGGTATATTTCTTTCATAGTTAATGAAGGATCTCAGTTGGCAACTCGGTTGTCAGAAACATAGATGCACTGTATTTGTATATTGTTAATCATTAAAGTTTATTTTAGGTCATACAGCAGACACTAAAAATGAATGGTGTAAAATCAGAAGAAAAAGCCATGTGAAGTAAAGTTAATAACTAGAGGATAACCTTATTCCAGACACCATTAGAAAAACAATC
>CALSBV010011210.1:1083432-1106202 GCA_943590825.1 Bovichtus diacanthus | reverse complement strand
TGTGGACTGCACGTGCTTTCCGTTTGATGTTGAGATACGATTGTTTTCCAACCCTGAGAAAGTTAGGGAGTTTTTGAAAGATGAAATATATAATGGTGTCCAGCCACAGATGGTGAAAAGTAAGTCATGGTCGGCAGGAGGATCTAAGACTCTCCCACACAGGAGAGGCACCAGCAAAATAAAGAAAAAGTATGAGCATTGTGAAGTCAGTCACTCCATGGACTGACTCAGGTTTGCTGTACTGTGTTGATTCTTCAGTAAACTTTGATTCTATTGAAACTCTTTTGACTGTTGATTTTTGAAAGCAATACAGAAGTGTTGTTATAGTGTGGTGAAGATCCTGAGGACATCCGGCCCAGTTTCAGACATTCTTCTCCCACACCTTCACATAAAACCAAGAAATCATAAAAGCTTAAAGATATCAGATCATCAAAGAAAAGACGTTACGACAGCAAATACACTTCTTCGACCCAGATCGTACTGCGACTGCACTCGCATCCACATTTGGACAGAAAAGACAGGAATGACGTGCACACACATACCCGTACCTTGTGAGGGTGTTCAAAGGAGACGTGGAAGTCGAGCTGTCGGAGTATAAGCAGCTCGCACTGCACCACGCTGTCCCTCAAGTCCCAGAACTCCTTGTCACATTCTAAAGGAGCACTGCCGCTGTTGAAATACCTGCGAGGGAAAAACCAAAAGGAGAGAGGGAGGCAAAAAGCATTCAAGATGACCACTTCTAACAGTGATACGCAAAAAAGGTTTTGCTTTTTTCATTTATTGGCCAAATTTGAGGTCAGACACTGATAATGATGCGTTACTTGTCATTAGTTAGGCATGAAATAGCCAACATGCAAAAATGGTCTAGTTATACTAAGGGGTGTAAGGTAGGGCAGCAATTTAGGATTATTTTCATTATTGGTTGATTTGGCAATTATTAATAAATCATTTAATCACATTTCTCATATTGTGAGAAATGTCCATCATAAGTTCCAGGAGTGCCGTGTTTGAATGTCTCGTTCTGTCCACCCAACAGTCCAAAACACAAAGATGTTCAATTTTCAATGATATAAAACAAAAAAAGGATTTTAGGATTTATCGATCACACAAAAGTTGTTGCAGATTTATGTTCTGCTAATGGAATAAACGACTAATCGCTCTGGCTGTAGTGTAAAGCAAGGTCATATTCCTGGTAACGCTCAGAAACCTCCAGAAGAAGTTAGTAAGTGGACTCGACCTTTAAGCTAACGTGGACGAGACAGTGATCAAAAGTGTGTAATATGGTGGAAAGCTCCAGAGCAAACGAGTAAGTGGATCTTGAGTGAAGATTGTTATCCCAGTAATTGTCTCATTTTTGAACTTCACATTCAGAAGAATTTTTCTGTGGAGCTCTCTCTGAGTTCAGAGACATGTTTTCAGTTTCAGTCAAAAACCAGCCATATACACATTTCCACCTAGTCTCATTCACTGTCTTTTTTGACATTTTACAGACTAAACAATTAATCAAATATTGAAAACATTTTGCAGGCAAATCAATAATGAAGATAATTAGTTAGTTCTATGTGAAAGTGAAGACAAAAGCCTTTAGTTTTCAAGTAACATTAAATATCTAAAAGCTGACTTACTGTGTTTCCATGTTCAATTACGTGAAGTTGTTTACTTCATAATAGCAAATTGTTAGTTGTGTATTTTTGAGCAGAGTTGCCTGCAGGTAGTATCCACTCTTGGCCCAGTATATTACCTATGGCTCACGTTGATGATGTCACGGGTCCTGGTGTGCTGCTCCTCCACTTTGCCAGCCAGGTATACACAGCTCATGGCCACCAGGTAGGGTTCGTATGCATGCAATCTGACACGTTCAAAGAAACGGTGGTACAACACGCACGCTGTGGCCACGGGCACCGAGCGCATCCCCAGCTTCACTCCTGAGCAAGGGAGGAGGAAGCAGTGGCCAACTGTTTAAAGGTACACTCATTTCAAAATCAAATTTGTTTTGTTTATATCATCTTTAAACAGATTAATTCACACCTATTCCTGTGTTGCCATCTAATGCAGACATTGCACACATTTGAATATGCCCTGATAATCTCACTGAACTGCCATTTCATTTCACTTTGCTTCACATTATTCATTTGAATCACCAATCACTGAAAGCAGGCTAGTATGATTGTGGCTCAAAATTTTAATATCCAACTTCCTTAAGATTATCACAATCTTCTTCCACTCTTATACACAGTAGTAAACATTCAATAGTGAATTTAACAAGAGGCCTAAATGATTAAGAAAAGCAAGCATACGTTAAATATACATTCTGTATTCTCTCTATTTAAGACGGATAGTAAGGGGATTCTTTGTGTACGTTTGACTTGTGTCAAAATGATGGACTCACTATCTCATCTTTTTTGACTTAGTGCCTCAGAACTTTGCCATGATTCTTTTAATATTTATCATGCTCAATTTGTCATCTTTTTGTTAATTTTCGTGGCAGATATTGATGTACATAGTACACTATATATTCTGATGAAAATGAATTATAACACAAAAACAGCCCCGTGGGTTACCTGTCTCCATAATGAAGCGACAGACGCGAAAGTGTGTTTTTAGTTCCCGGTCGGACTCTGCATCCCCGCCGGAGTCTCTCCTGGCCGATGCCAGCCACCGCGGTCTGTCTCTGGCTGCAGGGAAACTAGAGGACGGACCCTCCATGGCTCGTAGCACCAGCAGGAGTCTCTAGCGTTCATACGACGGTCGACAGGAAGGCAGCTAGTTAGTTGCCTCAATGAAAACTCACCCACCACTGGCTGCAAAGCTAAGTTCTACGGCGGGGCTGGTGTGTGTTCCTAATGAAGAAAACTAAAAGTGTGCTGGACGTTTTAAGTAGCTTCGCTCAAATGTGTAGCTAGCATACATCCATAGTAGCGAGGCACGTTAGCTACCGGGAAATAAACAGTTGGACTTCCGGTCAACATTCCAAAATAAATGTAGTTTGCGAATCTTAGTTATCGTAGTTGAGAGGTTACTTGGTGCAGACAGTACGCAAAAACCAACACACATTCAAATGGAAGCTGTGTGTGCTTAAATACGGTACCTGAACACGATAGCAAAGTCTATTTAACCTACCACAAAAAGCTTCCGGTTATATCTCTCAAAGTAGACTTCTCATTAGAGGACATGGGGCAAAGAGCAAACAGACGGCAATAATAGCAATCGATCATTACTGTAATAAAGAATGAAAAAAAAAAGACTCAAATTGACATGTGAATAGCGTAGCCTATCCACAAAGACAATCCACACACTCATCCATTATTTTAATTTTTTTACAGATTTTTTTCGTGCTTGTACATGGGTCCCGTGTGCGGTTATTTTCCAATTACCTCAGAAATTGTGTTGCAATTTTTCATAAATCTGGCAAGGAGAGGTCCGTTTGAATGCGTTGCTAGGCAACGAGTCAACAAAAACAGTCGCGGAGGAGGCTGCAAATGCAGAAATGTTCAGTTACTCAGCAAACCAGGTAACCTAAATATGTGCGTTGTTGAGATTACATATTCTGCTGTACTGTTTTACTCATACATTGTGACATAACCTGGTTTACACTTTACATCCTCAGTATGACAGTGCGTTCAAGCCGCAGAGGCTGCAGAACTGGTGTGAGACTACTGAGCACTTCAAAGAGGTAGTTAGTTAATGTCATATCAGCAGTACTTTGCTATTGTTTGTACTGGTTGTATTTCATATTGCCTGGTAGTTTCAAGAGAAACATCATCTGAACATTTGATGAAGGAGTTTATCTCACTGTGTGGTGTGTGCGTGTGTGTGCAGAGACCCACAGCACAGGAGGGTCACACCACTTTCATTGCCGATGATAGAGGACATCTGCTCCCAGGAGTGGTCAAGGTAAGAGCATACCAAACCTCTTTTTCTCTTATCAAAAAATGCTGTTATTGTATATCTATGTAGCCTACGACTCCACTCCCTTCCGTGTGTGTGTGTGTGTGTGTGTGTGTGTGTGTGTGCGTGTGTGTGATGCTATAGAGAGGCAGTGCATGGCCGGACTTTAAGGGGACCTGGGATCTACCTGTTCGTATCCCAGCCCACCATATCAATCCTACAGGCCGCTCCGTGGAGGGTCTTAACAGGCTGAAGTCCTGGGGCTTAGACCCACAGGACACTGGCAAATGTCAGCCACACAGAGGCAGCAGAAACACAGATAGGCTGCAGAATGTTGGAGAGCAGTTTAATCAGGTTAGGCTCTGTGAACATTTTTAGTCCTGAGGGCTTTCACAAGATCCTTTTCCAAAACCTGAAGGTTTTCAAATGGTGGGTGTTTCAAGGGTGACAGTCACTGAAGCTATTGTGCAACATTTAGGAAGATTTTTCCCTCTGGAGATCAATAAAGGCTTATCTTTTCTTATTATTCCTTTCAGGCCAATGGGTATGTACAGAAGGATGGTGCTGCCCTGTCAGCAAAAGTAGCCTGCCAAGAAGAGCCATCATCCTCCAAGCAGAGACACAAAGAGGAACAGCAAGACCAGTAAACTTCTTTATTTATTCTTAGAGAATTAAAAAAATACCTACAAAAATAAACTGTCCCAGCTTTGAATTATTTTAGCATTGCTGATTTTTACTCACAAATCCTGAAAGGTCAACATATGGTCATCAGAGAAAAATAAATAAAAAGCTTTTCTTAAAATATCTTTTTGTTGCAGGTGTTTGCCTCATAATAATTACTGGCTGGAAGGTTTTTTCTCTTTGTGTTTTATCTCATTGTTCTGTGAGCTGACCTGAGAAACAGCGCCATTAAACATTTAAAAAGATTAAGCTTAACAGAAGTTGACCATACATATACATTTGTTAGTCAGTGGTTTGATTTGGTGCCCTCTCAAATTCATTTTGAAGCATGATGGGAAGTATAGTAAAAGAACATCAGAATCTTTGTACTGGCTGGAAGGAATAAAGGAGAAATACAATGTTGTGCCTCTTCTCCATTAACATAAATTACCTGAATGGGCAGTGGACTATCATGGACTCGACTTCTAAAGATCACATACATGCTCCCATTTTATGTGTGTAATAAAATTGTAGTTTACAATCAATGTGGAGGCATGAACAACGTCTTCAACACCGCAAAGCAACTCCGTCTAACCCTTTCCTCCATATTTTGAGAAATAAACCACAGCACAATCTTTGGCAACATATTAAATAAAAGAACAATAACCATTGATCTAAGTACACAAAAGAAAATGCACAAAAAAACAAACTAATCCCTGCCCAGTCCCAAAACCACAAAACGAGTGCTTCTTACTTCACAGCCTGTTACACATCAGGACAGAAACACAAGGTTCAAGAACACACCAACAATATGTCTAAGAAGTGACAAACTGTTCAATGAAACCACAGCTCCCCCGGCTGTGAGTCCGGACGTCTGTTCAATACTCTGTGATTGGAGAAGACAGACGGTGGACTGGACTGGGGACGTCAGAGCGAAGGGAGGAGCTTTGTTCCCGATTGGAGCTGGTCTGGAAATGCCCGACCGATCTGGAGAGGGAAACCTCCTGGAGATATTCAATGGTGAGTGGGTTTATACAGCGCTTTTCCAATCTTTGCGACCACTCAAAGCGCTTTGCAACACATGTCAGCATTCCCCCATTCACACAGTCTGAATGAAAGGCTGCCATTCAAGGTGCCACCTGCTTATCAGTAGTGATAAACCTTCACACACACTCACACATGGTTGGCCATGCCATTGGGAGCAATTGAGGTTCAGTATCTTCATGGTTTATGTGTCCTTTGCTCTAAAGCCGCACCCTAAAGCTTCTATAGCTCCCACAGTGTTATTTACTAATCAATGATCCATAACAACAGCAGTAATGTCTCAACTCTTATCATAGGCAATTTGTTTTAGTTGATAGCCTTCATTTCTTAAAGGTTTACAGAATGTCTCGATAGAGGATAACCTAAATAACAAAAACTAATTGAAAAATAAAATGTCATTCTGTGTCTCACCTTATTTTTCATTTCCACTTCACCATATCACACTTGGCTGGCTTTAAAAAAAAAGTGTGTATGCATTGTGGTATAGTATGCGGGAGGTACGCACATTCTCACTTCATGTTCTTTGTAAATACCAGTTCATGTACGACAAAAGGCGTACAAGACACAACAAGAGAGACACAACAAGTTATAGCAAAGCTTAGTCAAAAGATTCTTCACATTGACATTAGCTTCACACGGTTTCATTAAGCACTGTATTGTTTCCTCAATGAAACGGTTTAAAAGGCACAACAGCCACGTGTTCAGCCTGCATCCAGCAGATCAAATAAAGACCAATTATTCATCTGGCAGGAAGAAACATTTCACCTCTAGGCTTGGTGTGGAGGTATATTCAGCTTTATGGAGATCCTGATTTTCTTAATGATCAGCCACTCCTTCTGCCCAGCTGTGACCTGTATCCTCAGACAGGAAGAGGCAAAGCTGTACCTTTTGTGTATCTCTTGAATTTCAAACCTCCCATTTTTAAACGTCCCAACTGTTTGAAACACTTTACAACTCTTCTCCTCTTTCTCTGTGGTAATCACGTCATGGCCTATGTCCACCTGAGCTGTATCTAGAAGGTCTTTGCCCCCTGACCCTGTTTCTATAAATATCCCTGTCACTACTGTAGGGTCTGTGAACACCACAGTCAGGTAATTACCCTCTTCTGGGGAGCGTCCCCAGAAAAATCCCTCTCCAGCATCCCAGGCCAGTTTGGGGAATTGTTTCTTGTAGGTGGACATGTCAGAATAAACCTCAGCAGGAGGATTGGTATATTGGTCCTCAAAGTCCTTGTCCTTTAGCTTGTTGTATGTCCCTTGGAACGAGGAGAAAGTCCCCATGTGTTGGAACAGCGAGGGTTTAAAAAGGATTGGCTCTTTCTGAGTCATTAGATCTCGGAAGCGAAACATCAACCAGTCACAAGGCATTTCTTGGTAGAAGAGGAAGAGAAAGCGCGCCAGGATAGGGAGATGGGCTGATTTGTACAGTTTCCCAATGTAGCCGAGTGTTGAGAATTCAAGCATTGCCCAGGTGGTCTTCTTTGCCTCTTGCTCCTCAACGCGCCTCTTGATGGTGGAAAGAAAATTTTTGGCAGAGGAAACGTCATCCTCGATCTGGAGGTAGTATCGACCAAGAGCAGCACTGTAGTGGACCAGGAAGGAGTAATCCAGGTTCTGCTTGGAGCGGAATGATACCCTTCCTGGAGAATCGTTGTAGTTCCTCTTAAGATCTGCAGGAGAACCAGAGAAACTTACATCAGTATCAAAGCATCAAGAAAACACTCATGACATGGATGTGAATGAATGTGTACACTGGTAAGAGCACACATGCACTACACCTTTCAAAGGAGGGTACACATCCTGAGGAACGTGAAGGACCACCAGCTGCCCTTGTTCCAACTCTGAGGCAAATGCAGTTTTGATCTCACTCGCTGTAGTGACTCTCCAGCTGTCATCGAAATCTGCTAGCAGCACTACCACCACCATGCAAGAGCGCTCCTCGGGGGATGACTGGGAGAAGAGGGACTGCAAGGTGTCTATTAGATAGCTTCCCTTCTTCCTCTTCACCGACGCTAATCCTATTGATAAATACCCTAAAACATGTCAGGAGAGAAAAGTGAAATGTGTGGGGTTATCATCATTCATCTTTCTGATAGGTGAGCATTCCTATGGAAGCCCAGTATTGATGTTAAATCGTATCATGAGTATCACTGCAAGATTTAGATCTTGTCTAAATTCAAAATGTATTTTTACTGTTGTTTGAAATATTTGTCCGACTCCACAGGCGGGTCAGACGTTACTTTCAGCAATAGAACAATAGACGGAAAACGTTGGTGTGGGGGATTATTTTCATATTATGGTCAGTAGTTTGACAGCCGGAAAGATCAACAAGTGAAGGTGAGAAGCCTTTATTACTTCTCCGAAAACACCTTAGGTGCTCCGTTTTGTGCAGTGAAACGTCCATACTCGAGGCTATGTTAAAGGATATTGTACTATAAAGATTAAGAATTACAAAAAGATAAAAAATAGAATTTAGAAAAATAAATATAAAAAGGATATAAATTCAAACATAAATAAATACGAATACATGTAATATACCGTAAGTATTAAAATGCTTAAGTGTATATAGATGTTGGTTTATAGGTGGGCTGTGAAATTTCACATTTTAAGTACTATACAATAAGTGTATATATGCACATGTGAAGAGAGGTGCAAACTGTATCACTTAACACTTTGCATCACTAGAAAGTGTTACCACGGGTCGATAACACTTTTTATTTTCTGCTTTTTCAATGGTCTCTTCCCCCAACAGCTTGGAAAAGTCCATCGCATCAATTCAACTTTCACCTTAATATAACAAAAAGGGACAGAAGTGTGTTACTCACTCTGTTCAGTAGATGGTGCTCCAGCAAGCAGCTGATAGGACACATTGAGAGGCAGGTAATCTCCCTGTTCGACCCAGGACTCCTTATTAACCAACCTCTCTGCTTGCCAAGTTAACTCATTTGCAATCACTTTCTGTGATTTTGTCAAGCCCTGCAAAACAAATACATGTATTGTTTGATTAAGAATATGCTTACAGAATGTTTTTATTATCAAGAGTTATGACACTCTGTTTTCCGCACAGTGAAGAGCATGAAACAAAGTGCAACCTTTAATGTTTTGGATTTTGTAAAGCAAAAGCAGTGCAATTGAAGCTTTCATGTAAAAGCCAGATCTTAAAGTGTGTTTGAAAAGGATGCATACTTTGCATTCCTGTGTGTGTGTGTGTGTGTGTGTGTTTACTTACAGATTTTAGGAAAATAATGAAGTACAATCCTCCGATAAGAAGCAGCAATGCCAAAATATTCTTCTTTGCGTGACAACGCATTTCCTGTGCGCGCGCACACACACACACACACACACACACACACACACACACACACACACACACACACACACAAGTTAGACTGGACCTGCACCTTATTTGGCAAAAACAAGCAGCGCTTTGTTCTCTGTGCTGCTTATGAGCCTTATTTACATGATCATACTTACAGTATGTATCAGTATAATAGGGGGTGTTTTAGTCTAATATTATTAGTATTAGACAATACTGATGTTAGAAGCTGAGAAGGATTTTGAAAAATATATTATCTGGCTGAAACGTAGTAAATAGTAAGTCAATCATGCTATCCTATTTCTACCCATTGTGCTTTCTTTGATCTTCTCTAGTTGCAGTGGGTTTTTGGCTGTTGCCAACATAATCTTAAACAGAGAAGAGGTGAGGCGTTTACAGTGGAGAACAGGGAAGTAGGCTACCATAAACACTGTAGAAAGGGGATTGAATGGAGGGTCACCCTGAGATTTATATTTAGCTAAAACAGGCAACTCCCCTCTGCTCTGTTTACACGCACTGACAGACAAGGATTAGATTATAGTTCAGGAATCGTGTAAAATAATGTAATAATAAAATAAAATAATGTCAGGTCAACAATGCCTCCCCAGGTGTAGGGGTACAGGACAGGCTTCACAGGACGCTCAGACACGGGCTTTGTCTCGTCAAGGAGGAGGGCTATAACTTACTCACACTTTATTGCGGACACCAATTACAGATCAGGCCTCCTCCTCATCTGTAATTATAATGCTCTACTTCAAATTCAAAAATCAAAACAATGTGTATTGTGGAGTGACGCCGAGATCGCAAAGTGGCTAAAGTTCTGCCACTATGATCCAGCGGCACATGGAGTGGTATGCGTGACTGGACAGGTGAGTCTGTGTGTGCTGTAGTTTTTAATAAAGCAATACATAAATCATTCATAAAGCTACCACAAGAAAACTGTCCAAAGTCCAATAGTAAAGTTTTAAAGGGACAGTCTAGAGATATCCAGCGACTGTAAAGTTACTATAGCGTTAGATATGTCCTTGGATGACACAAAGTTATCCATTACAAAACGTGTTGGTGATAACGGAGAACCATATTCGCTCTATGAATAGGCTATTTAAAAAAAACCCACGTACAAATAATTATTGTAAGGCAATGATCCTAAAGCTAGTGGTCCGACTTAATTTAACCAGACGTTACGTTTCAACTGCGAGCCGAGCCAACTACGTTAACTTTAGTTATAAGTTAAATAAACTAACGTAGCCTTATTCCGTTTAACACTAACGTCTCCACTAAAAGCAGCCTTGCTAGCGACAGTAATAACGTTAGAACCGGTAATTAAACATTACAACAATGAACATTGAATAAGGACCTACACGTACGCCTTCCTCGGAAATGTGACAAAATAAATAAACAAAGTTAGTTTAATGTATTATGCTAATAATAACTGCACATAGAAAAGTGTCTGGGTTTAGTTCGATATCGTTACGGTAACGTTACCGTAAAAATAGAAACTTATGTCCATCTCGTCCACTCACCGTCAGCGGGTTATGCTCCTTGAAATTGTACTTATAAGGGTCGGAAAATCAAAGGCATCATCGCAGAGGAAGCAATGACTCGTCCGTTGACATTAGTAACGTTTCATAAAACAAACGTTAACAAATCCTCTTCGTATTAATAACGCTGGTTGTTCCACCACGCTGCACGGGCGTAAGAAGATAAGAGGCACCAGGTGACCGTGCCTGGTGTCTTTATATGAAGCACATATGTCGTCACTGTTGGGCGCTATTCCTACTGCCCGCGCGCCAACAGGATACTTCAAATCAACCGAGTCATTGTATTTACTGAAGGAACTCGGTGAATAACTATAACAGACCTACGGATGTATTAAAAGAGACACACTCATAACAATGCTGGAGGAATCCACGTTTTATTATTTCAGTTCATGCGTTTGTGTTTGCATTTACAAACACCAGTCAGACAGCCATTATCATGACTTGACTTGACACATGATGACTGGAATCCCTTGTTTGTGTACAACATTTTTAATTTTAATTTTCAATTTTATAAATGTTCAATGTCAATGTTGACATTCTAAGTGTCCGTGTAGCGTACATAGTAGTCATGATTGGATTTTTTACTGTGTAAAAGTGATGGGGAGGGAACATATTTTAAATAACTAAGCTTTTATTAGGTTATTTGCTTTTTGTTTGTTTATATTTATTTGACTTAATATCAATAATTCTAATAAAAATTATATTAATTGTGGTACTTTTTGGAACATGTTAGATAAATTGGCCAATAATATAACTATTAGACCGGCACTGATACCTTGTCTTTTCTCTTTATAAAGACTAAGAAGAGTGCATTATCTTTAGGGTGGAAAAGTGACCTGACCTGGAACTTGATTTTACTTGACCAAGAAAAAATTAACTGGGATTTTACTTGCGACATGGACCAAATGAGATGTCTGGTAAGTACAATGATGTGTGTATGCATGTGTGTGTAATGCATCTTTACGTTCTCTCTGAGGACAGTGTGTGCAGTACAGTGGTGAGGATGGAGAGAAACCCCTTCAAAGCTTCGCCATCTCGTTGGCAAAGCTTCATCTCTGGTTGCTGCTTAAGAGTCACTTTTACTTCCTCCTCTTCTCCATATTTTCTCACCGACTCACTCCCGCTCAGCCCAGCAGCAGTGGCTTCCTCTCCCTCTTTCACCTGCTCCTCTTCCCTGCCCTCCATGTCTCCATCATCCATGCTTTTCTTTACTACTACTACCCTCTGATTTGCCTCTCCAGTGTACAGCAGCTCCCCAACTATGAGCGTGCTGTGTGGTGCGCCGTCACATTGTGCATGCAGGGCGTGTGTGTACAGGTACACTCTCCAGGGGAGTGTGTGCGGCGGTGTGAAGGCCAGTGTCTGGATATTGACCAGCTGCATCGCAGCCTGAAGGCTTTGTGGTGAACAGTGAGCTATCACAGGGCATCGGATGCGTTCTACCAAGCATACATAATCCTCATCCTCTTCTAGTTGTTCAGCACCTAGTCGCAATGAAACAAGAAGCAAAGTCAGAGAAACTGATGTCAGACAGATGAAATTAAGTCTAAATATAAAGTGGCAGCAGGCGCGTTTGCCCCCGTCAACCACAATCCCCGTATGGCAAGTCGTTTTCAACACTAGTTAGCTAAACTGAATATTTGTTAGTGATATCTGCAATGTCATTATGAATAGTCAAAGCTCAAATTAAAAGATATCTGTAATTATATTTAGATTATTCAAAACTGAAATTTAGATATCTGTAATTCTATTTTGACTGTTAAGATTTAAACTTCTTTTGCAATTCATGTGTACGGGGCTTCTCGTTACAGAGATCTACAATTCAGCCGTAGATATTCACAATGTGAATTGCTTTGCTATTTGGAGAAGTGAAATCTGAATTACAGACGAGTCCCAGTGCAACTATGAGTAGTCAAAATGATGTTAATATCTTTGATATTAATTATGGATAGTCAAACTTAGCTAATAAATGTTAAAATGGCTTGCCATAATACCTGTCCCATGAAGAGGAAGCTTTCGGCATTAAATAATCTCCTTCCATCTAATTACCTTGCTCAAGATGCAAAACCTGTCGGTGCAGCCACAGACGCTCAAACTCCTCGGGGCTGAGAGCAGGGGTGAGGGACAAACTGAGGGGGGCCGCAACGCTGGAAGTCAGGACATCCGCGGAGGAGTCTGTACACTCACTGGTACTGTCTGAGACTGGAGAAGACATGGAAGGGCGAAGACAGGAATGATGGGGAGGTCGCAGGAAGGGAGGAAAGGGGAAGAAGAAAGAGAGGATAAGGATGCAGCAACACAGAGCCAAAAGGGGGGTACAGAGCGAGGGATAAGGTTGACGTGGGAGGGGGATAGGGAGTTAGGATAAGTGCCAGAGGAAGAGATTTGTGATTAAAAATGGCACTGCATTCCCAGAAACAGACCGTGTGAGAAAAACTTTTTCCATCTTTGACCAAAATAACACAATTGAGTATATAAACTTAATCCATGGGGACCCATTTAAACTGGCATTAGGACATTTGTTATCTTTCCACTAAAGATGAGTCAGCTACAGTGGTAGTACAAAGTATTCAGAACCCTTTACTAGTCCTTGCAGTGTGCAAGGTAAAAGCAAAAACAGTTCATCACATAGATACAAAGTGTGCACATAACATTCACACCTAGGTGCATCTAACAACCTTTGACTAGGGCAAACAACATTCTAAAAAGTAAATAAAAAAAGAAAAGATATTAAATAACAATATAAGCAAACTGATAAAAGAATATGCATACAATTTGGCATCCACAAATATAATTCCAAGCAGAAAGGCATCAACAGATTTGTCCACAATATCTCCACATCTTCTCAAAAGAGAGTTTTCACATAAGTTTTTCAAGCCCGAGATGTAGCTTTGCTCTAATAAACGATTATCTTGGCTACAGTTACAGCTTTGCTTGTCATCAGGAATGTTGAACAAAATGTGTTCCATACTACTACTACTACATTTATCAATTACTTTTAGCTCACTATTTGATATTAAAGCAAAAGGTGGTTCTACAAAGTATTCAATAAGGTATTGTAGTTTTAATATTTATTATTATTTAAAACTTTCAGAACTGTTGCCTTTTTTCTGTTAGTTGAATGTTCAAAATGTGTAAATTAAGCTCTAAAATCTTTTTCTTGCAGGCTGTAAGACAAAAAAAGTGACTATTTCAAAAGCGTATGCTGATATTCTACAGGCACTGTTCATCGCTGTTGCTGTGATTATGGCTATGGTTGTAGCTATTGCTGTGGCTGTTATCATTAGCGAAGCTGTTACACATAGGGTTTGAACGCATCATAATGTATCTCATTGGAACCTTGATCCCTTAACTTAGCTGTTAGCTCCGTTATTTAGCCAAACAGGAATGTGCTGCCCAGCAGCTGCTAACAGCGAACGTTAACTAGCTCTCCTTGGGCCGATTTCAATGCAGATTTGTTGTTCACAATGTACCCTGGACATGTTGACTTCACTCACCTGAATGAAGCTTCTCAATTTGGCTACAGTTCAGTGTGTTTCGGAGGTCAGTGTTAGGCTTGGGGTCAAAGGTCACATGTTCAGGGCTTCCTCTGCTGGCTGACTCTGTCTCTACGGTGCCCTGCCTCAGAGGCTCGAGAGTGTTAAAGCTGCCTGCCCACTGGCTGATGGACTCCGCGGGGCGGCCAATTAGAACACCCAGGGAAGGGTCCGACCTCCGTCCCTGGAGGACCTTTTGTGTCTCTTCTATCCCACAATGCAACAGGCGGTAGTAGAGAAGAGCCTGGTCACGCACGCACATGTCCGTCTCCTCCTCTGGAAAACACAAAGAGTGTTGACAATGTCATCTCTTTCTCTCACTTTTACCCCCCACACACACATACAACACACGCACCACACACCACACACACACATATGCACACGCACACACCTATGCAGTAGTGCAACAGTCTTCCAAGCATGTCTTGTGTCTCAGCAGGTCGGCACAAAAACAGCCTCATGGTGGTCGTCAGCAGCTCCATCTTGACTCTGAGAGAGGCCTCGCTCCTCACTCCATCAATGAACACCTCCAATGTGTAGGGGGCGCTGGAGACTCGCTCCCCATACACGGCCAGCAACCACAGCAAGGCTTGCCTGCCCTAATGGAGGAGAAGGAGAATGAGCAGAGGATATAGACTACATATTACGGCCACTAACACTCACTGACATGTGTTGTGCCCACTATGTGTGTGGTGACACGGCTGAAGTGACACACGGTCCTGCTGATGGTTTCACCTGGTTATTTTGATAAGCATCGGAAGAAGACCGCTACCAAGAACATTTGGATGTAATGCCTGTTCCAAATTCTTCCATAAATGAGGAAGGCAATGCATTCACCATTTTTATTAGGCCGTGTAACAACATATTATGTAATAACGCCGCATTATGTAAGAACGACAACATTTAATACATTTTCACTTCATTATGTAATAACACACTCATTTTGTAATTATATGCTGCATTTTTCAATAAATAGCTTGAACGCAATACATTTCCCTGTATTTTGTACTAAATTATTACATGCAGTGGTTATTACAAAAGGTGGGAGTCACTATTTTCTTAATGAAGATATAACACATGCATTATTAGATTATTAGATAAAAAATGTAATTAAATACAGGGATATGTATAACTTATTGTGTTCGGGTTATTACAAAATGTAATGTTATTACATGATAAAGTGAAAATGTATGACACAGTGTTATGTAGTTATTACTGTGGTCTTACATAATTGCTGTTGGAACATTGTTTCCTGTCTCAGCAAGTTAAAAATTCCAAATTTAACCGATTGGTTGTCTCAAAAAATTGTACATCAAGAAATAGTTTGAGTTTATTCCAAGCTGTTTTCTGTCCTGTGTCACATTTTGTCTGGTCACGGTAAAGGGAATAAGCTCTGACAAGTCTGAAGTTGTGTTTGGGTTAGAAACACTAAAAGCATCAGGGTCTGTGATATGTAAACTGGTCATTTGAGTGCCCTCAAGATGAACACCTCCCATCTTTTCTCATGGCTTCCTAATTATTTCAGGGGCAGAGAGGCTGAGACGCGAGTAGGATGCACACTGTCAGCTAAAGGAGACTATCCTGGAGCATGTGTCACAGGCCTGGCTGTAGGTACACTGTGTTCTTTTAACACTAAACAAATATTAAATACATAGGAACAGCTCGTTTACAGCAGTGGAATAACCACCAATGAAGTCTCTGTTTTTTTTTTACTTTAGTCCCATTTCCTTATTGGTCTTATAAAAAATATCAGTCTGTAGGCTAATAAGGAATGAACATTACCAAACAAATAATGAGATACTTGTTCACTGCGAGCCTCTCTTCCGCTTCAGTATTCAGGTTTCAACCCAGAGCATCACTGAGATGTGACTAACCGAACTTAAAGAGACAAAATGACTGCAAGTGACACAGGGCCTTTAATACGCCTGTGCCCCGGGGTGTCTCTTACAATCTACCCATTTAAGCAATTTAATACTAGTACAATAATTCAACAAATCGCCTTTAGGGAGGGTGATAAGTCATATTTGAACTCAAAACCTAAACAAACACCCCCCACCTGGCAGTACACTTCAGAACGTCAGCATGTGACAGATTTACCATTCCTTTCCCTCCCAATGCCTTTCTGTTTATACATCCATGGCCTTTCCCCTGTCCTGGCTGGATAAGTGTTGTGTGTCTCAGTCCGAGCCTCTTTGTTTGTTTCCCATTTACAGATTTACAGGGCTGTGTATGAACAAGAACAGACAGTTAGCGGACCGCGAGGAGAGATTTGCTGAATTAGACAAAAAGTGTATTGGATTAGAATCGCTGACTGCACCTTTAATTTGTTTGTGTACAGTAGATAGGTTATAGCATGCATGAAAACATACTGAGTAGGAAGTGCTGAAATTAGAACAAACTCATGAACTTGTGAAACTCATCTAAAAAGAAGTCTGGGGGATCAGCAGGGTCGGCGTTTTAGTCAAGCCCTCTTCAAGCACAAGTTGAAAGTGATTTACCACAAGAGCCGCAAGAAGGGTATAGTGGGGGAAATAAACCTAAAGACTTGTTTGTAACTAAAAACTGATTATTAGAAACAAAAATTAAGCATTTAGGCTACAATTAATAAACACAATGTCTGATTGCATTCATCAAGGAGTTGTGGGCTGGGTGCAATTTGAATTGACCATCAATAAACTGTAAAATCACTACAGACTGCATATGAAACCAGTGAGAAGAGCACAAACAAAAAAACGGCCAGAAATCTCTCCTGTGAAATAACCCGGACTGTGTTCAGAAGATTGAGAATTACATTTTCAGGGCATTTAATATATATAAAAAATAACACTCTAAAAAATAAGTTTTCTGCAAAAATAAGAACTTTTACTTTTCATACAATAAGTATATTTTGTTGATAATACTTTTAGGAAGTGGTATTTTGATACACGACTTTTTCTTGTAATGGAGTATTTTTACATTATGGTACTACTACGTTCACTTAAGTAAAGGCCGTGAATCTTTTAGGAAATAGCAACATGCAGCTTGGGTCTGACCTGGCTATCCTGCAGCGTCTCCT
Organism: Bovichtus diacanthus; assembly: GCA_943590825.1. Classification (NCBI taxonomy): domain Eukaryota; kingdom Metazoa; phylum Chordata; class Actinopteri; order Perciformes; family Bovichtidae; genus Bovichtus; species Bovichtus diacanthus. Next base: position 1,089,163 of record CALSBV010011210.1, on the reverse strand, counting down.
CACAGCCCTCGAGAGCCAAACAAACAGTGTCGCTACACTGAGGACACACCCAGACCAGATCACGCATCGTCTGCACCACCGCTGAGGGGGGGCGGTGGGAGAGAGAGAGAAACACAAAGACAAAGAATTACCGTCAATCAGTCAAGTTGCCGTTCACATCCATTTCTGTCCAAAATGTCATCTCTTCAGCAATATATTCTATTAAGACATTTGAGTAAAATTGTCATAATTAGCATATGAATTCTCGAGTTATGGCCAAAATGGTGTTTGGTGAGGTCAGACTGACCTTTGACCACCAAAATGTACTCAGTTCATCCTTGTGTCCAAGTGGACGTTCGTGCCAAATTTGAAGAAATACCTTCAAGGTGTCAAGAGAATGGGACGGACGTACAACCCGAAAACATAATGCCTCCCGCCCCTTTCGAGGCAACTGTGCTGACAACTGTGACAGAGTGGAAGGGACTTCTTTACTTAAACAAATGCAGCTGCATGCAGACAGACTACAGTGTTGTGGTTTTACCAGAAGTGATGTGCTCCTGTTTGAGCCCGAGCAGTCCGGTAAGGATCTCCAGACATCTGTCGCTGTAGCTCCGTCCAATACGACCTGCACCCAGTCCACACAGGAGGACACAAGATACGAGTGGGATTACGACTTTAACCATAGGAAGTCTATCGGCCACACTACTGTTCTCTGTTAACTGAAGACCCAATACTTATATCCTTCATCCGGTAAAACATATAGTTAAAACGGCCAAGATCTGGATAAAAAGAGGTTCCCTATGTACCAAGACCGAGTCCTCATCGCAGTGGCCCGGGTACGAATGTGACCTGTGGCCCTTTGTTGCATTTCGTCCCCTCTATCAGCCTCTTTCCAGTCTATCTGTTCCGTCTATCGAATAAAGTGAAAAAAGCCAAAAATATTATCTAAAAAACTGACGCTGAAGGGGATACAACACCATTACAGGAGAGCAGATTCCATTTTTTTTTTTACTTCTGTCAAAAAAAAAAGAAAAGAAAATTGTTGTACTTTTGCACTTGGTTGGGATATTTGAAGCTATTGGTTGAATTTGTATTCTCTTGTTTCTCTTTGTTGCTCTTACTTTGGTTTGGCTTATTTGAAGCTATTGTTCTGCACTTACATGATTTCACCTATTTGAAGCTGATGTACTTGCAAGATTCTCGCTGTTTGGAGTCGTATCCTCAGGGTTTTTTGCACTTATTGCAAGTCGCTTTGGACAAAAGCGTCTGCTAAATGAACTGTAATGTAATGTGTCAAATCTGTTGTTTTCCTTATCATTCTCTTGTTACCGTTCAACACGCGTGATGGGATAAAGTTGACATTTGTATGACAGAGAAATGGAGTTAGAAAGGAAATGAATGGACAAGAGCCATATGCCACAGCCAGCTAATATTGCCAAAGAAAGGGACTCTGCCTGAGCTTCACTGCTGTTAAACATTTGTGAATAAAGTGTAATATCACAGAAATAGGAAAGAATAAAAATGAGTCTTCCTATCAGTATGAAGAAAACATGATATTACAGCAGATGTTTGGGAGTATAATGGCGTGTGACTGTGAGCTAGGTGATGTGAAAAAGTGACTGCCTGGAAGTGTTTGCCTTGTAATAAAGACATGGTAAACATGACAGTGTGTGCCGGATCACGCATTATGCTGACACACCTATAGCTGAGATAGCAGCCTGGGAAGTGTCAGTGTTGACATCAGTGCAGTATCCTTTCAGCTCATCCAGTATCATTGCTACGTTCTCATCATTCACCAGCTCCACCAGTACCTGCGAACACAACAGTAGCTGTTACTATCACTAGAGCACTGGAATGCTACTGGCAATACAGGGGAGTATCTGTGGATATCATTGCATGTTAAAGGGCGTACTCCAGCGATTTAGTATTGCGTTCCAGTTCCAGTTAGGAAACCTTAAATGACGACCAAATGACTCGACGGGGTGTACAGCATAAACCCTTGTGTTTGTTTGAGTTTACATTTGTGAGTGTGTGGTTTGTGGAAAGGGGAGGAATAAAGTAAGAAAACATAATACAAAGGATTAAACACAGTCAATATAAAAAAGGGCTAAATTACAAGTGCCCTGATATGCCACTGAACTCTAGCTTCAGCTGGACAATATAACTTTATTTATAAAAACAGCTAATTGCAGCATAGCTGTGGGGAGAGAAGAAAAAGAAGAGAATCATATAGAAGAAACACTGACATAACTGGTCACAATTAAAGCTGCAGCTGTTTTCTTGTGATATTTGTTGAAACTGTCACTATATCCTGACAGTAGTGCATGAGACATATAATCTGTGGGGAAAAAAATCATGTTCCTCACGGTCTTCCCAGTGCTCCTAGTGGCATATGGAAGATCACAGCGCGGCCGAATGAAAACAACCAATCAGAGCCGAGGAGTCTCCAACTGCTCGTGAACTCAGATAAAACTGTCAAGCTAGGCAGTGGCGATCAAATACGAATCAACAATCTGTTCCTGCACTGCCTATTTCTCACCTCAAATGTTTTAAGAAACATGTTTTAATGTACCGTTTAGCTCTAGAACGAGAACGTTTATGACCTGTTGAACCAAGACCAAGTTGAAACAAAACAAAGCACCGGCCAGAAAACGTTCTGCTCTGGGGGAGGGAGAGGGGACATGATTCAGTCACAGATTATGCATCTCATGCACTACTGTCAGGATATGCTCAGCAAATATTAAAAGCAACATTGAGTCAAACAGGCTGCATCACCTGCATCTTCCTTTGCTTGATGTAGGCTGGCTCAGCATAGCCACAGAAGAAACGTTTGTAGTGCGCCCCCATCAGGCCAGGGAGAGAACGCAACAGCAACTAGAAGAAGACCAAAAACACCATTTCAGCTCTCAAAATGAATCCACACGTCCACCTGACAAGAGATTTCCACTGGCAATCAAACCAATTATAAAGTGATGCAGTAAAACATATACTTTGTGTCTCTACCACCTCAGCACACAGACACAAACGTATATGTAAATGATTGTTTGCATAGGCTTCCTCATGCAAACTATGTGGTCCAGTGTATTTGCTTCCCCTCATTCTTTATGTAAAGCCATTAGATGCTGCATTACGTAAATGCAGTGCACATATTGTAATAATTCCACAATAATTCCTCTCCCTCTACACTTGAATCATTCACACTGACCTGTATGTGGCAGAGGGCGGTGAACCTCATCTCTCTGGACACACTCCCACAGGCGGCCAGCAGGGGGCCACGTACTCGCTCCAGGGCCGCCAGACTGACAGCAGGCAGGCCGGAGCAGAGGCCGAGGAAGAGGCTGAGGGTAGCGGCCATGACGGGGGGGTGGGGGCTGACTAGTGAGGCATCCAGCAGGGACAGGATGTCAAACAGCTCGTCTTCTGACTGAGGCCGGTAGCGCTGGAGGATCCTCAGCACCTCACACTGACCCCAGACGTCAGACTCCTTCAACCTGGGAGGACAGACACACAGACAAGACTTGTAGTCTTCAAACATCACAACATGGGCAGCCGAGCAAAATGCGGATCCGCACCTGCTCACTCTGTCAATGAGAAGATGAGCTGGAGAAATGAGAAATCTTTATATTTCTTTTACAAAAGAAGCAGGATATTGCTACTGATGGACAGTAATCCTACACACCAAGTCAAATGTTGTCAAGCATTATTGTGTGATTTGTTGAAAAATCCCACAATAATGCTTTTTGAGTACAATTTATTTTTGAAACTGGCAAGTTTCAGAGAAAAAAAGGCAACAAATTTGACTTATATAACTTTAAATATAACTTGCAATCCGTTGATATAACTTTTCAAATATGAAACTCCATAATCTTATACACACTTTACGCCTTTATTATCACTCAGACGACTGGAGCAGATCCTGAATTTAGCACACCTTTGTACTGAATCCAGAATCCCTTTTGAATCGGGAATACACTTTGACAGTCCGGGGTTAGAAAGTATTGAATGACGGACTAACACATTGTTGTTTTTTTCATGGTACTTCCCCAGCCTTGTGCTTTAAGTACAGTATTTGCGGAAATGTTTACCAGCTGTATCTCACGTTCTAACCTGTTGAGGAGGTGATGGGTGATGGGTTTATTAATAGCCACTCCTCCCTCCTCCTTCAGGATCTCCTCCAGAGCTCGGAGGCAGTTCACCATCACCACGGGGTCTGGATCCCTCAGCAGGGTGTACAGCTCGTTCACCACTGCAGCATCTGGAAGAATCGCAGACAGGAGGTTTGTGGACGTGGAGTGGTGTTGTCTGATGACCCTGATGAAGGCCACAGTTTAAATGTGTCTGTGTCATAACATAGCTTCTTTCACTGCTCTCCTCTAAAGACTCCCTATTCCCTACACCTTAAGGTGATATTGTGTCAGAACCCAGAAACTGTGACTGAAAGACAGGCGGGACTGTTGCGCCATTATTCTGCCTCTCTGTTCTGTAAAAAGGTACAGAGATGGAATGGGGGGAGAGAATGAAAGAAAAAAAGAAAGAGAAAATCCACCCCACCTATCTCAGAGTTGGGTTGGAGATTGTGTAGTTTGGCCCAGCCGAGTACAGCCACTCGTCGTACACACGCTGCTCTGTCCCTCAGTCCTGCTGTCAGAGGCTGCTCCACATACTCCACCAGACTGGGTAACCTGGGTCATACAGACACACACAAAGTTATCCAAGCAGCCACAGGCCCACATGGCGGCTTGTACTGAGGTCCATGTGTGAAGCACCTCACCTGAGGTTGGTCATGTTCCTCAGGGCCAGGCTGCGGACCATGGGGTTAGGATCCTGACAGTCTTTCCTCAGCGTGTTGATGACCAGCAGAGACAGCTCAGGGTTTAAAGTGGCATAGGAACACAGGAACACATAGACCAGTTTCTTCTGGACGATGTCTACTGTGGCACATGCTTTTACCATCTCACTGAACAGGCCTGATACGTCCACACCCTGAGACATCGCCCTGAGAGAGAAAGACATTTAGGAGGCATTATAATTTGTTACAAATCAGAACTATCAAAATATATAACAATAATCAAATCTGAGCCTTCCCACATTTAGATGAAAAAAATAAATAATCGAAAAACATCACATATACAGAAAGAGATTCTGATTCTGAATGGTTAACCTTCTCACTCATGACCAGGCCTTGGCATGTAGTTTACATTATCAGATAAGGGATTGGATATTATATATATATATATATATATATATATAGCCTGGTCACGCACGCCAGTTAATCTCGCACACCGGTACCGTAACAGCACGAATAGACAAGCATCAAAATCCAAACTGCCGCTGGCTTGACCTCAGTGTCAGACGGGGCAACCTACTGGACGACTTTGAGGATGGTGTTCCTGTAGCGCAGATGGTCGGACTGGACGTTGGGGTTAGACAGAGCTCTCCTCAGCTCCCTCACCGTGTCCTCACTGCCCAGATACGGCATGGCGGCCACACACAGCCCGCAGCTAGTTCATTTAAAATGTCACTTGAGACATGGCAACATTCTTAACACGGCGATTTGTTACTTTTAAAAACATTTGACACTGTCAGTAAAGGAGTTCATTCTTCACTTCACTGCTCGACTGACAGGATTGTTTACACGCTGCACACTTCCGCCTTTCTTCTTCTACTCTTCGCTTCTTTTACCATGTACTGCACTCTGCTGGTTGGGTTAGGAAAAGGCTTCTTATTGTATTCATATTAATGCATCACTGAA
>CALSBV010011210.1:1075967-1078432 GCA_943590825.1 Bovichtus diacanthus | reverse complement strand
TAATAATAATAATAATAATAATAATAATAATAATAATAATAATAATATATGCTCTAAAAACAATTATCATCTCACAAAATTATGGCTAAATCCATTTTACATTATCACCTTCCTTGAAGCTCCACTACAAGCAGAATATTTACATTTTTGGATGATATCCCTTTCTGTCCCAAAATGTGTTGGGAAACCCCATCTTAACACATGTTTATATATTGCATTCATTCAAACACGCATGACATGGACAACATGCATTGTGTATTAATCTCAGTTTTCATACCAGAAGTCTCTGCTGACGTGCCCTGAACCAGGTTGAACAGGTTTCCACAGGCTTTACTGATAGCAGCCATCTTTGCAATGATTGGTAGGTTGTGGATGACGAAGGCCACCTCGTTACGTTGCTGAGCTGCCAGGTTGTTGGCGTGCCCTAACAGCCCAAAACCTGTCACGTCGGTTGCAGCGTGAGCCTGGAACTTGTGCATGAGGCCTGCCGCTGGAGACATGAATTCACTTCAGAAACTTTGATCACTACTACAAAAAGTCACAGGAAGATTAGTAGGCCAATGCATGTTAATAAATTAGTCTTTGTTCCATCCTCACAACTAAATGAAGGTACAACGGCGTATTAGGGCCATTGTAGGTTAAAACATATATTTAAAGAGCTGGGCTAGGGGGGTAACATTCTTTTTTTATTTATTGCTAAAACACAATTGCAAAGTATAATTTGATTAGATCATCCACTGCAGGCATAATACACAGCAATCGTGTCTGAGATCAGGTTGATCCAACCTTGCAAAGTGAAGTAACACTTTAATCTGGGACATTCAGAGATTTTTCTCAGAATTTTACCCCCCTCCCTGAGCTTAGTCATTTTTTTAATTTTTTTTTTTAAACCTACAATGGCTCTAATACGCTGTGGTAATAAACACCATAAGGCTGAGAGTAAACTCTGATCCATGGTGTGAAAGCACATAGAACCAGCCATGATACAATCTCTCAGCTGTAATTGAAAGGGTAAATACTTTCCCTGCAGAACTTTTTCTTAAACTTCAGAGCATAATGACACAGGGGTTGTATACCTGTACGGTTTAGCGTTGCCATGGAGAACATGGCTTCCTGATAGGCCTCTTTCACTTCCTCTTTGTTGACGACCAGTTTGATCTTGTTCCACCGTTCAGTCTGGTGAGATATGAAAGCAGGGACAGGAAGGTGCACATCAGGGTGAGGAGAAACACAGAAACATGTCGATATAATGCCGACACTCCAAATAATGTTCTGACCTGATCGAGCCATTGGTGAGCATTCACAGCCACCTGCGTCCCCAGAGGTTTAGTCAGAACCAAGACGTCCCCTGGTACAGCACCATCCGGCCTGGACAAACAAACCGCACGCACATCATCGTTGTCAACTTACAACTCTGCATCTACACATTTGGTGATTTTCACTATCCGTATAAACTTATGTTTAAATGTTCCGTTATCTATAATTATCTTATCTAAGAAATGGAGCATATTACATATGCACTTAGGCTCCAAAAGCCCAAATTAATGAAAGAGGTGGGTTCCTGTTAATGCTTTTATTCATTAATGGATGGGACAATGTAACTGCAGTTAATTGTTAATTGGCCAAGATAAACCATGTTGAAATGTACATCTGTATTGAAACTGTAATAGAATACACGTTGAAAATTTTCTTCCAGAATACAAGGTAACACAGTGAGTAATTGATATAAAAATGATAATTTTGTTGGTGAAATATTCCTTTAACAAACTAGCATGCTATGATTATTTACATATACACCCTCACTGGGTCAAGCACATTGTGTTAAGGTCTGATGAAATGCACTCTGAAATCTAAGAACCTTCTAACTGAAGCTAAACAACTGTGCATGAGGCAAGGTGGATACACAAAAAAGTGATTTTAAAAAAGGGCCTCATCACAAAATAAAATATCAAAGATTTAGACTGTGGAGAGTAACTAAAGGAATTCATATTGTTGAATCCACAAAGAATGAGCGCAGTTCCTAAAGATGCAGAGACACAGCAGCAGTTTAACGGACTCACATGATGAACTCATTAGGCTGGCAGACAACTGATGCTACTCCTCCTACGATGATCCACGGGTTGATCACCGTCTGACCGCCTGTCACAGAAGTGCCTCCCTCCTCTGCTGCGTCACGGAACCCTTGGATCATCAGCGGCATCACCCGCTCACGGTCCTGTGTTGCACATGCACAAAGGGACGTTACTGAATCATGAAAGGAGGCTTAACCTCAAAGAAATAAACATATACAAGTTAAAGCTCTGTTCAAAATGTATACTGCACTCAAAAGAGATAAGAGGATACACAACAGTGAGATTAATAAATAAACGCCATGTCACACCTTGTCATTCATCTTCTGGCTGACACTCAGTAGCATCAGCATGTTGTCACACTCTGTGATGCCCATGGCGTAGAGATCACTGAGG
>CALSBV010011210.1:1060967-1070967 GCA_943590825.1 Bovichtus diacanthus | reverse complement strand
GTCTTGATTCCAACATACTAGATTTTTTAAATGATAAGATGCTCAGTATGTATTCAGGTTTGTGTGTGCGTGCGTGTGTGTGTGTGTGTGTGTTTGTGTTTACATGGCAGAGAGAGTAAGGAGAAACTACTAAATATGTGCCTAGAGCTGGGAGTAGACACAAGGAACGTCAAAAACGTAAATCTACTGTATATGTATATCTGTATGTGTGTGCGCGCTGAACGATGCTCATGTTACTGTATACAGTCCATGACATGTATCTGCAGTGTGTCCATATCTGGGGCCTGGTACTGGCACTTAGGACAACATAAATCTGGCAGCTCCTCAGCTCCGGCTGCCCCTTGATCACAGAGTGGTGCCAAACCCTGATTGCGGAACGAGGGGGCAGGGGGCACCGTGTTGAAAGCTGCAAAGGGCAAATAAAGCATGTTAAAACAACGTCTTATCAGAAAAAACACATCTTGAGAAAATACATTTATAAATACATTTTCCTTTTTTCCTCAACAGTAGCCCACTACTCAGATGTCCTTTTCTTCTATATCCATGGGTTACTTTGGTAAAGCTGCACAAAAGCCAAGACAGATGCTCAGTGGTGAAAAGTAACTACGTACATTTACTTAAATACTATACTGACGTAGAATTCAGAGGTATGTCATTTTTTTTAAATGAATATTTCCATTCCTCTTTTTTACTACATTTCTGAGGGAAATAGAGAACTTTTACTACACTACATTTATTGACAAGATATATATATAGAGAGTACTAAATCATTCTGATTTCTGATCAAATTTGATCATCATTTCTCTTATATATATTTTTGCAAATATAATCCCACAAATTGTAAAAGAAAAGAAAAAGTAGTAAGCAAGTTACTTAAAGTAGTATTAAAAAATTCCTTGGTTGCTTGGGGGCAACAGAACAAGCGGTAAATACAACATATGATAAGATTGGTAATAGTTGCACATTTACACATCCATCAGACACAGAGCAACATTATCATTTAGTTGGAGTCGTGTTTGTGTCCACCTGGTGAATGGAAGTCCAATTTCTACCCTCTTCTAGCTCTGTTTTTGGCGTAAACAAATTCTGAGAAAAAAGCTGTTTAGATGCTAAATCAGCTCCACTTTCTTCACCAGCTGGTCTAACTGTCTGTCTGCTGCTGGGTAATGGACAGGTGGTGGACAGGTGGTTTCTAGAGCTTGTTTGCTGAAAACAGCTGCCTGTTAATGGTGGAAACACTGAAACTGAACCATTAACCAGTAACTCTGCTGGAAAACAAAAACCAGGAGCTAAAAGAGGCTAAAAAGCTCCATAGAGCTGGAGTCGGGAATAATTCTGTAGGTTCAGAACTATCAGAAACATCTTTTACATTACATACAGTCGATTGATTTAATAATATATAAACAATTTTTAGTGCAGCTTCAAATTCAGCTCCACTTCAACCAGCGACAACACTATGAATGCTGCTTACATCAGTAATAATAATAATCTGATAATATATTATACAATAATACTGATATAATAATAGGGGTTGTTCTTTTGCCTAATGATACTTAAAGTACAATACACTTTTACTGGAGTAAAAATTAACACAGGACTTTTACTTGTAACAGTATTTTTACAGGGTGGTATTGCTACCCTTAAAAAAGGGAAAATTTGCCACCTTTTATGTGGATATCAAATCGGTGTTGAAGGTAAATGTAGTCTATTAAAGCAATACGTTCCTCAGTGCGTTCTCTAAGGACCAAGGCAGCTCAGTTCTCCTGCTGCAAAAGAACTTTGTCAGCCATTATAGCACTCACTTTAATTCATTGCTTTATTTGACTACATTTAAATCAACATCATCAGGAGTTATATTTCAACTTTAAAGCATTCTATGCTATAACTTCAAAAATACTTATTCGAAAGTAACTTTTTCAATGTCAAACAATTGAATTCTGTTACTATTACAGTGTGCTTACGGCAAAAGTTATGTTTTTTTACACCTTCGGTCTATTATGTGTAGCATCTTGATCATCATGTATATTAAGTAGTTCTTGAGAATATAGAGATAGTGGAGAAGGTATCATGTGACTCAAGTGAGAAAAAGTCCTGATCCTTGTTTTTGCTGGAGCGACAGTAACAGTACAGTTTCGATAAAATGATTATTAACTATATAGTCTATTAATAATATGTTGAAAATGTATATAACATTTTCTGACATACTTTAATTCATGCATGAAAGACTTTTAAAAAAAGTGTATTGCTTCACATCTATGTGCATGTTATCTTGAATGTGTGCATTTGTGTGTTGGTTGTGATGTACCTTGTGGTGGGGGAATGTGTGGCGCCCGAGCTGGAAAGTCTTCCAGGTGTCTCAGCTTCATTTGCTCCATACGTGCACTGAAACAGAGGCGGACAAAGACAACATTTATGTTTAATCAGACTTTTAAAAATGTCTGTAAATATCTTATCTCATATAATATTCTTAATACACAGAGGACAGTGGTAGATACAATCTGACTTCAGACATGAAGCGTCATGACGTCTTGACGATGTGCCAACAGCCCTGCCTTTGATGCCAGCTACAGTAAAGCTAAAGTCACCTCAAGATGCTAATGCAGCATCTGATTAGAGTGCAGGGAGAGAAATTCAGCTCACAAGTACTATGTAACCCTGGATCAGAAATGGCATGAACAGAGATTTGAACTCTCAAAATAGCCAATTGGAGGTCACAGCAAGATAGACGCCCACATGCTTCACATTCAAGACACAAATAATTATCATAATGGAAATGGGCCTGTATTGAGCTTTTTTTCACCCCTTTCAGAGATAACTTTTTTTTTTGTTACCGTGATGTGGCTTCCTGTTTGAGCCTGTCAATCTCAGCCAGGGCCTGAGTCAGCTGATCCTGCAGCTCCTCCTTCTTCTGGTTCAGCTTCTCCCTCGCTTCTCGCTCTGCCAGGAAATCTGCTTTGTAGATCTCAGCCTGTGAAAACACAAAGACAGTGAGACAGATGCGACTTTACATTTCAATGTACCTATGTCATACAAGCATATTAAAATGGGGGTGTGGATGATACAAGCTGATTTATGCATAGCTGACAAGTCCTCATAGGAGGACTAAATGAACTGCCATGATGCCACTTTTTAACACTGAATCCTCAAGCTTGACAAGCAGAACCTGTGACATCCCCGCTGCTTTGGGGGAGCGTTTCTGGAGCAACATTTAAAAACTGCTCAGCTGATAACCGTGAGCCTCCTACTGCAGTTGGGACCTTTCTATTAGGTTAAAGGTTCAATGCGTAGTTCCGAGCCACCTGCTCCAAAGAAACAGGGGGCAGTATTTCACCTCGACTACTGGGTCCATACAATCTAAATTCATCAATCATCAGTTATTAAAAAAAGCCATTGACAGTATGTTATCCTGCTTATATTTTATTTGGAGTAGTTTGGCATATTTATTATATTGTATTTTTTACATTGTGCATTGTATTCTACAGCTTTATATGTCTCTCTTCTAGTGTTTGTATATTTACTGTGTATTTCTTCACTCAGTCAGTCAGTTCATTAGAGCAGACTGCTGAACTGAGAGCCGGTCTAAATATCTCTGCTATCTTATCATCTTCACGTGGGGCTCAGATATCTGTGTGCTTACTGTGGACCTGCCGGCTATATGTTGGCTTAGATCCGGGGCGGCAGAGACGAGGGAAAGACTTGTGTAACGCGTCTCTGCAACACAACACATACAAGTCTTTGACATAACGTCAACACCCAGAGCTAGAACTCTGTTCGCGTAGGTGGAAAGGGGGTCACCAAAAATGACTATTGCATGGAAGAAGTCAGAAGCAGAGTTATGAACAATGATGCGATTGCTTACTGGTGTTTATATTGAAGTGAACAGTGATGCGATACTTGGGTTTAAAAAAAAGTTTATTTGTAATTAAGTCAGTGACTATAAATCTTTGAACTGAACTGCATGTAACAATTCGAATGAACAAAGGGATTTATGTGCATATATGCTCTGAATATTTGAAAAGATTTCAAGACTCATTTTCTGCACCATAGATATACAGCTGTACGTTCTTGCTCTCTGACATACACAGCACTGCAGTGCCCACAGCGGCCCGCCTTCTCTCACTCTGACTCAAATGCAAAGTCTTTCAAAACAGCACTCCTGCTGTTTTCTGTGTCAACCAAAACCGGCCACGGAAGCTCTGCACTGCACATCTTTATTGAGCTAACACCATAACAAAACCCGCAAATGATTATATTCAACCGGAGCGAATGAGACCAGTGACGAGAAGGCGGCACTGTGAGTGAGTGAGTGAGAGGAGGCGGGTGCACTGCAGAGGTGTGTGTGTGTGTGTGTGTGTGTTTACTTGCACTTTACTTCCATTTGAATGTGTGACAATCTCAGAGGCTTTAGAAAAGGTGAACTACCTCTTAAATAATATTGTTTTCCTGAATGCAAAAAGTTGTAATTATTGTTAATGTTTACTACAGTCATTCTGCTGTTCTCTGTTCGTAGCCAAGAAAAGGAGAGTCGTCGTTTTCATTTTATAGCATTTATCTTTTATCTAAAATGTTATGCCCTCAATGTTGTGTCCATTTTTTCCTGAGGAATAGAATATCAAGACATTGTACTGAATTAGAAATCCCAGTATATTGACAACACTATGATGCTTGAGTGTACCTGTGCAGTGAGGACCGGAACAGTCTCCAGGGAGCCTTTCTGTTGCTCCACCTCCTCCTTCAGTTTATCTATCAGATCCTGCTTCAGGGCCAGCGCTCTCTCCGCCTCCTCTAGCCGGCTGCACAGATCTCCTCCCTGGAAGACAAACACACACAGGTGAATGTTAAGACATGAATACATGCGCTAAATAGCAAAACTGATGAGGGTAAATAGAGGTTTAAATGTGTTTTTACCTCACTCTTCAGTTTAGAATCATAGTCTCTAAAAAGACACGTGTAGGCATGCTGCAATTGTGTCAGTTTTTTCCTGAGAGGAAAAAAGGGAAACAGCATTTTTCCATACAGTATTGCATCAAATCTGAGGGTCGCGCTGGTAACAGTGTGGAAGAATTTTGAACAAAACCCAGTAGCATTAATTAGCACGTTGAGGCAGAGATAACAATTCTAGAATAAAACATTTAACCTTACAACTGTATTGCGTTGGTCCTGAAAAATATTCATTTTAATCTTGTGAGCAGAAAATTTGACAATAGAATTAAATTTCAGTTCAAATGTGTTGTCTTTCGTGAACAAGGTAATATCTTGTCCACACCAGATAAGAAAACAACTTTGCTATGGTGGCACTGAACCTTCTATTCTTCTTTTCACTGAATGTTTATACATTGTGACAAGGTTACCACTCACTTCGCTTATATCGAGAGAAAAACAGTTTTTCTGATCATGTGAAAGAAGTATTTCCCTGGAATAAATCTTACTAAATATCATCATAGTGCAGAAATGTTTGTGTGTGTGTGTGTGTGTGTGTGTGTGTGTGCTGAACCCACTTCTCCTCTGTGACGACATGTCTCTCTGTCTTCAGGGCCTGCTCCAGGCTCTGGGTCTGCAGCAGCAGCTTGTCCATGGCCACATGATGCTGCTTCCTCTGCTGCTCAAACTCCCGCTCTGTCACCTGCAGGGCCTTCATCTTACTGCACAGCCTACAGTCAAGGAGAGCGGAGAGAAACACATCAGCACACATGACCACCGCCAGGGCAACACTACAGGGGCATGGAAGGAGTATGGAACATGGAGATATCCTTCATCTGTCCATTGTGCTGTAGCTCCTGATGCACCAAAGCTATCACCTCATCCAAATCACTATGTTTTGTTTTTTCTTACTGTTGAATCCCATTGCAAAGTATAATTTCATTAGATCATCCACTGCAGGAATAATACACGGCAAGTGCACCGCGTCTGTGATGAGGTTGATCCAACCTTCCAAAGTGAAGCCATGTGGTCCAAGTTTTTTTTCCCTAAATGTGTGACTCTAATCTCGAAAACTTTGAGTTTTTTCTCAGAATATTACCTCCCTCGCCGGCTCCGTAATTCTTTTACCTACAATGGTGCTAATACGCCATTGTAGAACACAGACAAATCTCTACATATTGTATGTATTAATGCTGACGTGACGCTTACTTTTCTTCCAATATTTTGCGTTCATGCTCGCTCTTATCCAGGCAGCTCTGTCTTTCATTCAGTTCTCCTAATAGGGAAGTTGCTTGAGATTTCAGAGCCTCGGAGTCCTTGGCCAGCTGTAAAAATACAAAAAGCTTTTAGGCATCTGGGTTATAGTTGATCTTTCAAGGCTGCTTGCTACAGTGCCACCATCTGTAATTTGAGTAGCTGGAAGATTGGAAAATGTTGGATTATGTTTATGGGAGTAAAAATCACACCTGTGCACAGTCCTTGTCCTTCTGTTTGAGCAGAGCTTCAGTTCTGTCCCGCTGAGCTGAACTCTTCTGCAGGTAATCAAGCTTTTCCTCCAACTCACGATACCTACAGACACAACACATTCATAACTAAACTGGGGTTTTAAAGAAGTACTGCACCACATATTTTCATCTAAATTCCAATTTATACCGTACACATATATGTAATAGTACAATAAAGTAGGGCTGAACGATAGATCATTCCTATGATGAAATGCAATTTCAAAGAGTTTTCACAAGAGCCGCAAATGTATTAAACTATACATATAATTTACACAATAACAATTTCTAAACAAGATGTAGCAAGTGACTGCACCAGCTGTTGATTTGTAAATGTCACCGCAAATATACTCAGCTGTAACTAATTAATGTTAATTCTGTTCAGTGGTGGAAGAAGTATTCAGATCATTTAATTTAAGTATTAATAAGTATATATATATATATATATATATATATATCATATCATATAAAGTAGTCATTTAATAGAATACCACAATATGAAATAGTAAAAAGTCCTGTTTCTTTCTTACTAAAGTAAAAGTACAGAGGTATTAGCAACAAAAGTATCAAAAATAAAAGTAAAAACGGGCCCTGTCAGTGTTGCGTTACTATGTTATAGGATCATTGATATTGTTGCATTATAATTGAGAGCGGTATTTTAATGTTGTAGTTTGTTGTGGAGCTCATTTCAACTGCTTCATATTCTGTTGGTTAAGTTCACCTATCACTATGCATTAAAAACTTATCATACATTATGTATACAAAATCTTAAATCTGAAAGATTACCAGTAACTAAAGCTGTACATAAATATAGTGGTGTAAAAAGTACACTTTATCTCTAGAAGAGTAGAAGTTTAAAACATAAAATGGAAATACTCTGTGTGAAGGACGAGTGCCTCATAACTGTACTTAATTACTGTACTGGAATAAATGCACCACACATGAATTTAAAACTGCTGATACTGTGAGTTTGACAGGAACACATCTTTTTTTATGTTTGAAATATTTATGTCTTCTTACTGTTCATAAAAGACCAACACAGTGGCAAAACGTTAATGTCACTTTCAGACATGTAGCCAGCAGGTAGCTCTGCAGTTGTCAAGTGAAAGGAGATCTAATGACAGCTGAATATGTTTGGATAATGGCAAGTAAACTATTAATATAATATCTGAATGTGGGCTATAGAAAATGCATACACATCAACTTCAAGTCACTGCATTAATTTAAACCACAAATAAAAGGTAATAATACGTTTTTAATTGAATTGAATTTATAGAAAATAAAAGTAACCTAAATCGAAATTGCAATAATGTTCAGTATAATCGGCAATAAATATTTCACTAAAACGATTCCACTGAACAATACATCTGAAATAATTTTCTGTCTGATGTTAAAAGATAAGGCAACATTTAACCCTTTATAGCAAAGACAGGAAATGCAAGTTTAAAGACAATATAAATCCTTCTATCACTCAAAGAATAATAAATTGTTGAAATGGTATATAATATGACATATGACAGAAAAAGAACAATATAACTAATTTGCAAGTAAATAACATAAAAAAAATAATAATAATAATCATACATCAAACATAAATAAGAGACAGGCAGGTGGCACCAGTAACAGTGTAGAAAGGAGGCATGCACACAGTGAGAAAGAGAAAGCCACACAGAGCTGTGGGCTCACCTGCCCTGTGTGGCCTGAAGCTGCTCTGTGAGTTTAGCCAGGCTAGAGCTGGAAAGGGGGACAGAGAGGGGAAGGAAGAGGAAGACATCTCAAAAGTCAACCTTTTTATTAAGCGGAAGGAATGCATAAATAAAAAAAGCATGCTAGTGTCTGCAGATATAGAGTACAGTTATCTTAATTAAACAGCACCAAACACTGCTCATGACAACTAGATTAACACAGAAAGTCAGTTTGGTTTAGTTTCACACAATGCACTGCAGATCTTGTAATAGGAGGGAAAGTATATCATACCAGTCAGAGGAGTGCTGTGCTTCAGAGCGATGTTGGGCAGCCTCCTCGGTAACATTGCTTGCCTGTAAAAACATTCACACACGTCTATTAGAGATCACATAAGGCAGCCAATTCTTGTGTGTCCAGAACATCTCTATTGTAAGTTCAATGTCTGAGCTATGAGCAGCTTACACCCTCGGGGTGCACTGATTTTTTTTCTAATTTAATCGTGGTGTGCACTGCCACTGCATCCGCTCTGCTTGTAACACAATAGTGTCTAACCAAGTCCCACTCGAGGAGAAGTCTTGTTCTGCAATCTCGCAACAGGTTAGGCCTCATCCACATTGTCAAAATCACCTTAATATTTACCCATGACATTGAAACTATTTTCATTTAAAACTAAGCTTCCTGTACTCTAACACAATAAACGCTTTACCACCGGTGTCTCCCAGCAACAAGTCACCAGATATTTCAGAACGAGACTTCTCCTTGAGCGAGACTTGATTAGACACAACAACAAACAGAGTGGATCAAGTGAAAGGTAAAGAAAAGCGTTTAATTTCTCTGAAGGGTTCTTTTCATGATGTTGTCAGACACTTATAAATAACAATGTGAGCCTGTCAGTGTGTTTTACAGTTGTATTTGTCTGTTCAATAAGAAGAATAGGTGTAAGAATATTTATTTTCTTGACTTTTTGTGCATTTATTTTGAATATTTATTATACTAAAGATGCTAAAATATTTTATGGAATGCAGCGGACTCGCCGCTCGAACAGCTGATTTCCCGGCTGTAACTACGGGGGATTACAAAGTCCTTTACATAAACTAAACATAAAAGGACAAGAAACAGCAGTTAGCTCAGATATAATATAATATAATATAATATAATCTGGACCATTTTAAAATTAATACTAGTGTGACTTTTGTTTCCCTATAGGGCTAGTAAAATAAATAATTATTTATTTTCTCAACATTAAATACTTTATTTTGCCACGATAACTAACAACAGACGAGGTTTGTCTGGAGCTCTGCCGCAGAGTCTGAGATCAGAGATCTGCACTTTCCTAGTTATTGCTGTTATTTGCTTATGTCTATCCTGCTCAGGTGTAGTACTGGTTCCTAGGGTATAATGTGCATGCTTTTGAATCACAGTGTTACCTGTGCCACTTTGGCCCGTAGCTGGTCAATGCAGCGCCTCATTCGCTCTCTCTCTTTCTCTCCCTCGCCCTTCTCCCTCTCCAGCTCTTCGTTCTTCATCCTCAGATCTCTCATCCCTTCCTCCAGTTTCTCTTTGTGGCTCTTCAGCAACTGGAGGAAATCGTTTGCCCCTTCCACAGGCTGCGGAGAGAGACATAAAAGTGAAAGAAGCAGGAATGAATGGATGCAGGGAGGGAGAAGTGATGACAGGGAGGAATTGGACAGAGACAAACCACGTTCACCCTGGACAAGAGGACTGACACCAAGCAAAATGTGGATATACACCAAGATGTGAGAGAACACAAAGTGAGATTAACAAAAGGAGACATAGAGACATCTCTGGTGACCAACTACCATTCAATCCAGTGCTCATGCTTGGAAATATAAGGAAAAAACATGATGACCTCATGATTTGTATTGCCTCTT
>CALSBV010011210.1:1047785-1060957 GCA_943590825.1 Bovichtus diacanthus | reverse complement strand
CACAGCTGATTCCAGATACGAGCTATTAACAGGAAAGCTCTGTCTCTTTCTGTGTGTCTCTCTCTCTGTGTGTGTCTCTCTCTCTCTGTGTGTCTCTCTCTCTCTCTCCGTCTTAATAAAGTAAAGTAACTGCATTAATAAAAATCCCATTCATTACAAAAAAAACACCCTTATTTTTCTGTGTATGTGTGAAGACAGACATGAAACACAACACATGAAATGCATCATTAAATATTCATCACGTCAAATATGGTATATAAGTTAATTTGGTAAAATGTAAAAAGACGTGTGAATCTCAACTAGCCTACCTGTGCTCCGTCCAGTTGTCGGCAGTGGTTAGAGGAGGCTGGTCCGTTCACCAGACCCTGTAGGGAGTGGTTTTCCTGGGCCAGCCTCTCCACCAGGGCCCTGGCCTCCTGGAAACGACAGCTGAGAAATTCTCGTTCACCTCTTGTCCTCTGCTGCCATCCTTCCATTTCCTCACAGCGCTGACGTAAGGCGAGGTTGCTCCGCCGCAAGGCCTCTGGGGGAAAATAAGACAAAGGTAAAAGGAGGTGTAGGAGGTTATGTCATACAGAAAAACAATTTCAACAAGAGGTAGAATTAAATACATTATATAATATATTGATAATGATAATAATAATAAACTTTATTTATATAGCACTTTTCAAAACAAAGTTACAAAGTGCTTTACATGGTTGAACCAGGATTAAAACATTTCAGGCCTGCAACGAGGCAAATAAAATCACACAATTAAAATAATACAAAAATAAAATTGAATTAAAAAAAACAATCACACAAGAAAATAACAATTATAATAATAAGTATTATTATTATTATTATTATTATTATTATAATAATAAAACAGATAAGACATTTTGAAGATAGGTTTTGAGAAGTAATTAAAAAGAAGATGTCACTGATGTGCAAGCCTCAGATCTTGAAGATAATCAGTAAAACCTTCTAAAACTTACTGGTAACCAGTGAGAAGAGGCTAAAACAATGTGACCTTGTCTTCTGGTATTTGTTCTCATCAGAGAAGCTGCGTTTTGTACTTGCTGAAAACATGATTTATTATACAGTGTACAGAATACAATATCCTAATCAAGATTTAATAAAAGAATGAATGATCAGGCAGAGAGAGAAAAGACCTGATTACTGAGCTGATCTTCAGCTGATAAAAACATGATTGAAAGAGTTTTGTAAATATTATAAAATATAAATAATATAAATATTACACCCAGGTTTCTAGGAGCAAAGATATTTTTGTAAAGTAGGGATACACATTGAAAAATATTAATTTCAGATTTGTTTTCAATTAAGGGTTATTATTAATTAATTATGGGAATACTTCCTACCTCTAAGCTGCTGGTTGTCACCCAGCAACCTGGTCACAACCTCATTGGCAGCCAGCTCCGGTGGGACTCTGAGGGTCCCACCACTCTCCTCTCCTGACATGTCCCACTGCATTGGGCCATCAGGTTGGGGCTGCACCATCCCTGTAGAAAACATGCAGATTATTATCTATCTATCTATCTATCTATCTATCTATCTATCTATCTATCTATCTATCTATCTATCTATCTATCTATCTATCTATCCACACACACACACACACACACACACACACACACACACACACACACACACACACACACACACACACACACACACACACCATTAGGCCATTATCAAAGGGGAGCATCACTGCACAAATACCAATGCCAGTGTTGTGATGAGGTCTCTTTACCTTACTAACCCAACCTTATCCTTTCCCACAACCAGTCGTTTTCTGGGATGCTTAACCTGACCCCCACCTTACCCTAAACACAATCAGTTATCTCTGCTACGCCAAACCCTAACCCCAACCGTAGAGGAGAGGAAACATCCTTTGAATGGGACGGAAGCAGACTTCATCACCACATACCGACACATGACATGCCGCGCCTCATTACAGTTAAACGACCTGAGGTAGTAACTTTCTCTTTCAATTTAATCCCTCGTCAATGTCCTGGTCCATTTTGCGTCTGATGAAGCCATCTGGCCGCTGATCAGCTTGTGTCTGAAGACTCACCCGTGAAGTGTCCGTCTACTATTGTTCCTGCAGAATAACCTACATCCAGGTACCGGTGAACAGGACGAAAACATTACGTCATTCCCAGTACCATGAGGCAAAGAGCTCGGATGAAGCACACAGCTTGTTTTATATATTTCTTTAACATACATCATGTGTAAAACCACCAGACGTCAATTTCAACTGCTGGTATGGCCAAACGCACATCCTGCTAATCAACTAGTTTTGTTTTTAAGCTAACAATGTTAGCTATATTAAACAATGTAATTATGTTGTTTTCTTCCCCCGCACTAAGACAGGATCATATGTGTGTTCAGTAAGTGTTACACTGCTACCGTATCCTCTTACCCACTCTTCTTTTTCAGTTGTGTTGTCCGGGAATAACAGGTAACAAGCGGCCCCTCACACACAACCTGTTAGTAAGCGTATCTGTACAGCCACCGTTAGAAAGCTTGCTGATGCTAGATAGCTAGCGATATAGCTTCTGAGCTAGCTAGGATAATTTAGCAACCAGAAGCTAGCATATCTGAGGCAATTGTTGACTGGCATAAACAACGACCTACTTCACCGAACTCTATATCTTCCAAAAGGCATTTTGCCAAGTTTTCTAACGGTATCCTAACACAATGTATGTGTTTAAAGTGGATTGAGGTTATCTGTCAAAGCCAAAGCGAGTGTTGTTAGCTCAGGAAATGAGTGTGAGTCTTTCACCCTGAGCTCAGCCTGTCAGGCAGCACTTCCTCTCAGGCTTCAAACAACCGCGTGAGTTATACCCATAGACTCAGTGATGGAAAGTAACTAAGTACATTTACTCAAGTACTGTACTTAAGTACAATTTGGTAGCATCTATTGTACTTTTGCTCCTCTACATGTATGTGACACCATTAATTACGAGTTACTTTGCAGGTTCAAATCATTAAAACAAAACATAAATCAACTACTGAGTTATGATGTACTATTATTGATGAACATTTCTGACTCACAGTTTTAATAGCTTTTTTGTTTTTTTTTGCTGAAGTTATTTTCCTTATTATATAGCTCCATTTCTTTTTTGAAAACATTAATGTGAGGTTTTACTTAAGCAAATTTACATTTATTAATATAAACCTTTTTGCAAATAATATAATGAGATTTAGAAATGGATTTAGAAAACCTAGATGAAGATGGATGGATGGATTTAGAAAATACTCTTCTTCATATATTGAGTTAAACTCTAATAAAAACAAACATTCTCCAGTGGAAGTAGTAGGAGATAATTTTACCCAATATAAATCTACAAATATCTTGTACAGGTATGTACACGTTTGTGGACACAAGTTGTAGTATGTTAATCACATAAGGCACAGCTTAAATCAATATCGTTTTGGAATTTAACAAAAAAGGACCTTACCAAACATGTATACAAAAGGATAGAGCGTTCGCCAGAGCTGCCCCCTCCCTCTGGAACTCTGTCCCCAAACACATCTGAGACTGCACCCATCTGACATACTCGTCTCTTATGTTTTATTTGCTTTCTGCATTTTACATTTGTCTAATAGTAGCCTAAACGTGTGACCTTGTCTTAAAACTGAGTGCTGTCATTCAAAGCCCCTTCGCTTGTTTAATGTTCTGTGAAGTACAAAAATGCATATACTATTCTCTTGGGCTGGTGTGGAGGTTATACACCTTGGAAGCAATGTTCCCTCTAATTTTTCATGTGTCAGAGCAAACACACAAACTCGGTGAGCAGTCCCTTGGACCACTGTGAGCAACATCAGACATGTGCACTGTGGTCACGCCAGCATCGCATCCATCAAAGTTACACGGTTTATAAAAAGAATCAAATTACAGCATTTACATTTCTGTTAGAATACTTTTAATTAAGTGCTTTATCCCACTTACAATGAAAATGACAAAAATCTTGTTCATGACTTGTGTAGTAAGTTAACGCTATTGGAAGTATAAATATTTAATTTTAGCTATGGCAAAACATGCCCACCAAACCAAGGCAACTGTAAACTCCAGTTTTGAAAACACACTTAACATTTTTATTATAAAGCTTAGACTTGTATTATAAGTATGAGCCAGTGTGTGAAGCTCCTGCTGTGCACTGGTTGAGAGTCCTGCAACTCTGTCTGCAAAATACAGCATATAATGACATAATTATTTGCATTTCTACTAGTCATACACTAGGGCCAGTATTTAATGATCAATATCCATGAATGAAAATTGTAAATAAATAATACTCGATTAACACAAATCTGATTGAGGACATAGATGTCCCCTTATTTTTCCTGAGTGTCCTTCTCACTTCTCAAATGGTTTCACACTTTGTCCCAGTTTAAACCCCTGCCTGCTTCTTTCACATTTCTTTTTTACTTTGGCATGGTGAGGGGATGTGCCGCTGCCCGTTCGTTTTGCCATTATTAGAAAGGGTCGACATAAGCAGAACTCAGCATCATTAGCGTGTCTTCCATCCACATCGGCTACACCGCTTTGCGAGCTAAAACACCGGTGGCTGCACGTAAGAACCAGGGTTGCCAGATTTCGCGAGACAAATAAGCAACCAGACCTTATAAAACAAGCGACCACGGTCAGATTGTCGACGGGAGGGCCAAAGCATGAATGAAAAGATAGGGTTTTGTAATTTTTTTTACTTTTCATTCAATAAATGCGTTTTTTTTAATTTTCAGTTCAGTCTGGAGTTTTATTTTGTGCGCAGTGTAGATTTTCTGTGCGCGGAGACCGTGTCAGCAGTGCGCAATTGCGCAGGCGCGCAGCTTAGAGGGAACATTGCTTGGAAGTCCTGCCTGAGGCAATGCTTAGTGCTGCCTGAGAGGCATTACTTAGGGCAGAATCGACCCTGGCTGCAGGAAATCCCCGTCCTCCTTCCGCAGTGGGAGATGACGTCAGCTGGCTGCACCATCAGAGCTTCTTTTGCTGATGTGCGTAAAGTGGAAGAAGCTACATGATGCTCGCTACCCCTGCTGCAAGATTGGTTTTACTATTAGCTTGGATTGTTCCAAGTTACGCGCTCTATTTCCACATAGGAGAGACGGAGAAAAAATGCTTCATTGAAGAAATCCCAGACGAAACCATGGTTATTGGTAAGCTGTCGTGGGATCGTTAGCTTGACGTAACGTTAGCTAACGCAAAAGCGAACAGCTGGCTCCATCAAAGGTGCTGCATTGAATATGACCATAGTATGGACATGAAGACTTAGCAGTTTGAAGCAAATTCTTGTTCATAGTGTTGTGGCGCATACATTGAAGTTGTGTGTGAGCTTTTTTGGCTGCTAGTTTTCCTCTTCACATTTCCTATAGATTCTCTGGGCGAGCGATAGCGTTACACCAGAGTTATTATTCAGAATAATAACTCTTATTTGCCACAAGTTACTTATTTGAGTAGTTGACTTATCAGTGGCGGACCCCGGCTGTGTGAGGGGCTCCAGCAGCATGCGGTGGGGCACCCGCACGTTGTACACAGAGAAGGCGCTGCGGCACCTTGCCTCCATTTTAAGGACGCCTATTTATGACAAATTATTACAAATTGTCTCTACTGGCAGGGCAGCCTAGAAGGCACTTCATCTTATTGTCTTGCTCACTGGGCCAATTGATCATGTTTTATTTAACATAGGGGCCACAGAGGGGGACGACCCCCCCTTGTGAATTTTATAATATATTATGAAGAGAGGCATCAGAATTGTAATGTAAAATGTTTGTTGTATTGTTAACTGTCCTGTCCTTCACGACAACTGTTGGCACTGATGGATTTGTATAATTGTTCCATAATTTTTTCGGGGTTCAAAACTCATTGTTAATAAGCAGTATTTTCTACCTGAAACCCAGTGTGACATAAATTATATTTGTACATCGTATTTAGCATTTCCGATGATAATAATATTGTGATGAGTAACAATTTCTGATAGACAGCGTACAGTTACCATCAAGCACATGAATCTCTGAACAGCCAACAGTGCACATCCTGTTTTTCTTTTACTCGTACCTGCACAATGGAGTTAAACATACATTCTGTGCATGTCGAAGTGTCCATGAGCAAGACACTGAACCACACGCACAGCCATCGGTGTGTGAGTGTGTGTGAATGAGCATTAGATGATGAGCAGTTTGGCACCTTGTATGGCAGCCCTGCCATCAGTGTGTGAATGAGTAAATGTTGACATGTGGCGTAAAAGTGCTTTGAGTGGTCGGAAGACTAGAAGGCCGCTATATAAATGCAAGTAAATGTAGCATTTACCATATATTATATTTCTGTTAGAACAGTCTGCTCCGGAATTTACTAAAAGTGAAACTCGCTATTCATATAAACGGTGCACACGTTGTAAAATGAGAAGAGAATTTAGATATTTATATTTTCTGGCACTGTAGGTTTCATTATGTTGAACGCACCAATTTGTTATTTTAATATGTCTAATAATAATATTCTTATTTGGTGAGCTGATGGCATGTGTCTGTGTTGCTTTGTCTGTCTCACAGGAAAATACAGAACTCAGCTGTGGGACAAGCTGACAAGTTCCTTCCTCGTAGCCACGCCTGGCCTCGGGATGCATGTCGAGATCAAGGATCCAGATACAAAGGTAAGGACGGAGGAGGTGGCGTTATGAAACGCACCCACATGCACATACTGTAAATAGAATCTAAAGATTTTTCTTTTACAATTCCCTCAGATTATCCTCTCTCGACAATATGGCTCAGATGGACGGTTCACCTTCACCTCCCACACTCCTGGAGAACATCAGATCTGTTTGCACTCCAACTCCACCAAGATGGCTCTGTTTGCCGGAGGAAAACTGGTATAAACGTTGTCACTGCTTTGATTTTTGACTGTTATTTCCCTTCAAAATGTTTCTCACAAATGTGAAATACATTACTTTCCTGTTCAATGTATTCACACTGCAACCCACAATGTCCTGCATGTCTGTACAACCCGAGGGCCGTTTCATAAACCACCAGGCTTACTTCAGGAGAGGAGGCATACTGTATATTCAGGTTATTCTGTTTCATAAAGGAGGTTTCAAAAAGTCTGGCGTCTGAAGTTACCATGGATTTTAACCCACTAACCTGGTCCTGGTCAGTCTAGTTTTCAGGCTTCGTTTCACCTCCGTCAGTCTTCCAGACTCTTCTCCTGCACTGCGCACATATATGTGAAAATAAATTGAGATTAGGTTTGAAATATCTGCACAGTATTTCAGTGAAGATGAGCTTTTAAATACATTGCAAATAACATAAAGCCTATAAACAATTCTAACCCAAGAGCTGTAGCCTAATAGTAAATGGCATTTCTTTTGTTCTCTCTTTACTAGTTCTGCACACCCACACTGGTTATTCCAGTTATTCTGGCTGATTAGATAAGATCTGCTCCAGACGAAGGTAGTTGGAGCTTTGCTGGGAATTACGACTTCATGTAACCGTCGTTTGTTCCGCCCCACCAGGTGTAGCAAAGCTAACAGGAGAGTGAGGGAGATGTCAATCAAGCACAGGCTGTGCACGCCCGGAGCAGTAACAATGCAAAAACTAACCAAAAAGCAAAATCCACCTGATAGGGAAGTTTAGTTTCTAGGTTGTTTATATGTTGACTAATCTGTGGTTTTATCTCTGGTAAACACAAGATTTATGGGGCTTTTAATCTTTCAACATCGTCTGAGTGTTAATTGACTAATCTAATCCAAAACACAAACATGAGGACTAGAATGGGGTCATCAGTTGATCCGGACAGATGCACAGGTCATAGCTCCAAAATAGCTATAAAAAAAGTGAAGGGAAACCTTAAAACTAAAACTCAGCATCCATGACCTTAAATGTTCCACTTTCTCCGGAAAAGGCTGAATCCTTGGACAATATCAACATTTGTGTGCATGGTCCACCAGTGCAGATCCAGCGAGGGTACTGGGTCCCAGTTCATTTAGATTTATGTTTAGGATTTATTAAATTATTGTCCAGGTCAATACAAGTAGTCTGCTTGTTAGCCACACCTGCTCAGATATTTCCATTTGATCTTTTTTTTTTTTTTTTCCCACGGTGTCTCTTCATATCATTTGTTGACTTTTTATTAATTGAGTTTTGATATTATCTTTCTGATCCCTTTTGTTTTTTTTCACCATTGTAAGCATATATTAGTGATTCTGGATTGGGACGTCAGCATTTTTTTCAGCATTCATGATGCAAAGAAAATTCCCATTACTCTGATGACTGATCTCAGACCAGACTTGACTTAGTCTGATTTTATTAACTTAATTTTCTTAGTCTAATTCAAGACAGGTTTTTCACAGTAAGCCTTGCTTCTGAGCCTTATTTTTATGAAAATCCTATCTGACAATTTCTCTTAATGCCCACTGAATACGAACCTCCTACATTTCAAATGATGTCCCCCCCCCTCCCCCCCAATGTTGCAGAGAGTGCATCTGGATATTCAGGTGGGAGAACATACCAACAACTACCCTGAAATTGCAGCTAAGGACAAACTCACCGAGCTGCAGCTGCGAGCCCGACAGCTGCTGGACCAAGTCGAGCAGATCCAGAAGGAGCAAAACTACCAGAGGGTGAGTAAAAAAACACAAGCGCACCAAGTAATGTGAGAGATGACAGGTTTACTCCTAAACTGATGTGGTACAGTTGCTGTTTGTGACTTGATTGTGTATCGTGTGTCCTACAGTATCGCGAGGAGCGGTTTCGCATGACCAGTGAGAGCACCAATCAGCGTGTTCTCTGGTGGTCCATCGCTCAGACACTCATCCTCATCGTCACCGGCATTTGGCAGATGAAGCACCTCAAAAGCTTCTTTGAGGCAAAGAAACTGGTGTAATGTCCGGATGAGCAACGGCAGCATTAGGAAACAACATAAACACTAGCAGACAGACTTGACTGACCGGAAGGGAGAGACGCCCATGCAGAGTGCAGAAACATCCAGAGGGAGACGTGGTCTTAAAGGGATCGTTTAGATGTTTTGAAGTGGGGTTGTGTCTGGTGCTTCTCCATACTCGGTGTATTCCCGGTCAGGAGTACCAGCAGGAAGCTAAGTAATGTACTGCTGTGGACAGGGGCAACAGCAGAACTTATTTTAGCCAGCAACTCTTTGTTTTGCGAGTTAAACGACTGTTTAACTTAACCAGCAGTGCATTACTTAGCTTCCTGCTGGTACTCCTGTCTATTTCTGCAAACTGGCCGTGTGCCGACCGTCATCTACTGTAGTAATACATGGAGTATATGGAGAAGTGCCTCATACAACTCCACTTCAAAACATCTGGACTATCCCTTTAGTATCTGCCATTAATGCTACGAGCTAATTCACAGAGGCAGTTATCAATCCTGGGCACTGAGTTTTTCCTTGCAAATGTTTCAGGCTATTGTCATTTTACAACACAGTAGCACAACATTCCAATTGCCTTTTTTGTTTGTGTTTTTAATAACAACACTGGACATATAATTATTCTATTTCCGTTGGAGAAGAAACGGAGACAACATTAGCGAGCTGAGATTGATTTTATGGTCATACCAGAGTGAATGTCCGCTGATGTAGATATGTAAGAATGAAAATGTTAAAGCTGTTATTAGTAATAACCGAGTAGTTTATTAATGCGTCATTTTATGTAGACCTTTTATTTTGTCATTGTTAATGTTGCACAGGTTTTGTAACTTTCTAACCACGGGCTTTCAGCTGTGTTCATCTAGTGGTCACACTATTTTACTGGCCTTGATTCCTCACGTCAATTTGATATCGCTTTTCTTTAACCCTCCTTTTTAGCATGCATACGCAGTATATATATAGCCTTAATAAATAGTTTATTACACACCGTCGTGTTTGTTAATGTATTTGTGAAAAATGATGCCCTCCCATGAAGCATTCATAACAATTCATAAACGTTTTGATTCATCAATAAGAGTATCGAAAAGCGTTAATTTATAAAACATTTATTAAGTGTTCATATACAGGAACAAGTCATTCACAGGCAGGTTTAAAACAACTGAGAAATGTGTTCAAATCTCATTAAGGCATGTTGAGCTTCAAGGTTTTTCATGTTTCATTCTTGATTTCAGAATTAGTTTGACAAAGAGTTCACTTACTTCTCTTCCAGAGCTTTCAGCATCATCTTGTTGCCTTCATCAGCTGACGGTGTATGTTCACTTGTGATACACAGTGAGGAAGATATAATTATAAATAAATACAAACAGTATAATATTATAAATAAATATAATTACAAATGCCTCATAGCATCAAATATCTGTTTATGCTCCGGTCACAGACGCTTCACGGGAGCAGACATTCTAATGGTTGACATTAATAAACACTTCAAATGTCCTTATATTTGCTTACAAGTGTTTATATGTTTATAAAAGTGAAATGGAGGGTCAAAATTTGAATTCTGACTGTATATAGTTTCTTTCTAGCTAGAGTTCCTGTCCTTCGACCAGGTCTGTAGATAGTTTGTTATACTTGTTTATTAATAACAGGATTCCACTGTGTGTTGTAAATAACAGGTATTGACTGTCCTGTTCATTTTCTAATGCCTTTTACACTGATTGAATGTCTTAAGTTTTTTCCAATTGCGTCACCGGTTGTTTTTGTTTCTTCAGTGTCATGGAGCGTATTTATTGAGCAGTCATTGCCTGTGTTTTATTGCTGAGCTTACGCCAAATTTACTCTAATTTACTGTCATTTTCCACAAGCTATTTTGAGTTCCATTCATCCATGCTGGACAGCATTTTAATGTTTGTCAATTCTGTTCATTCAGAATGGGTCATTCTAAGGGAAATGGTCAGTAGGCTCCAGTTTAACAAGGCCATCATTTCTTACATGTAAAGTTTAGATAAGAGTCCAAGCCTTGAGTTGCAATTCATGCATTAAATAATTTTTCAAGATTCTTTATCAGTCTTAAGATATTCTAATGTTCATTGTTGTCCAGATGTCACCTCCATGTGCTTGATAAAGAAAATTTGGCCAAACTACTTTTTGTCACTGATGTTTTTTGATGCCACTTTGCCCCAACTACAAGAAATACACAGCAAATGGCAGAAATGTTCAACAAAAACATTTATTGCTTGGCTTCGACTTCCCTCAGAGCCAGATTCCAAACGCTGAAACGCCTCACGAGCTACCACACGTTAATCGTCTTGTTTTTATCACTGACAATTAAATAATTCTCCATGGAGACAGGACAACACGCTGACCTTGTGACATCTTTGAAGTAACCACTGCAACACCATGAGAGCTGCGGTGTAAAAAAATCTACTGAAAAACAAAAACACCACTTTGCATAGATTCACTGCCTTTCATCTGCAACAACGCACAGACACAAGACTATTACACAGAAACAAACTTTCTTTAGCTTTACTCTTGTTCATATCAAGAATAGAGATCTGACACATTTGGAAAACCATAAGAAACAATGTCAAACGCACAATACTATGTGTCATTATAAAGGGATAAATGATTTATTAAATCAAGTCTTTGTTTCATCTGTACAACAAAAACGGTTCATTGTACTGTGTGGAATTCCTCATCTCTGGGACACTACACAATCGAGCACTTTTTCAGCACGGTCACATGCTGGGCCGGAAAGGTAGAAAATATCACATCAGCAAGACAAATCCAAACAAATCCTCACTGTCTCGTAATCATTTTCAGTCACCGTGTTTTCAATAGTTGTACGTTTGTCTTGTATCCGGTAATCTTGTAGGAAGTCAGAGCACTATAGGTTAGTAACACACTACTTTTAAAAAAGGTACAACTAGTTCTGTACTGAAAGCCACTTTTTAATGCTTAAAAGAGCAAGAAGGGCACACAAAAAAAGTGAAGAGGATTAGGCAATTACACTTTGAATTATGCAAGAATTTTGCAATCCTAGCTCCACGTGGCTCTGTGGAAATGATCTGCTTTACTGCTCTATTCAGTTTGCATGTGAAGACTGTATTTCAGAGGAGACGCTCTTCTTATTGTTTGGACACAGTGAGGTGCTGCATCTTCTTGGCGGCCTCTTCGGACACGCTCTTGGTTGTTTTCTCCGGGCTGGGGGCTGGGCTGGGGTTTGGAGTGTTTGCCGCACTGTTGGGATACTCCCTGTTGCCGAATATAATACTACCCACACGCACGTTGGTGGAGCCCACCTCGATCTTCATATATGGAAGTACACAAATGTAAGCGCAGGAAAAAACTTCAGTGAACACATCGGACAGGAAGAGTCTTCATGAGTACGATATGCTGCGTTACATGCATTAATTACATGGTTATCAAACCCAATAATAGCCACAACAATGAAAATCTCATAGGAAACTGAATACTTAAGTATGAAATTTAACCACGGCTGCATAGTTGAAAAACTTTGGAAGACGAAAGCTGCCAAAATGAAAAATAAATGACTATCATATAAATAATGCATTATATTATATATTATAATACTACAAATAAATGTGGGCATTAATTGATTAAATGTGACAGAAATGTATATCTCTGTTCTAATTTGCTTCAGATTTATTTACCTTTGCATTAATTTGGCTTTTTAATTTACATTCCTATTACATTTTCTCTTTTATTTATTAGTTTTTTTTAATGTAAATATTTATTTTTGCTTTTATTATTTTTATTTTTAAATTTATGTAGTCATTATTTTCCCTTTACATTTCCCCAAACTTATTTGTTTCTGTATTATGTTCTTTATACATTTCATTATGGCTGTCATTCAAAGTGTGTCAAGGTCCTAATGGTTGATCCACATCAGGGGAAGAAACGCTATATTAAATATTTAAATACATTTAAAAATGAATAAATATGTTTGAAAATAAATGTAAAATAAAAACATACATTTAAAAATCAATAAAGATTAAAAAAGTTAAATTAAATAAATTGGGGAATTAATACAAAAAGTAAATAAATTAATGTGCATACTGTACTGAAAACAGTAATGTCACATTTTACCACACACATTAATTAATGCCTACAGTTTTTAAAATATTATCTTTGGTAGCTTTAATGGCCTTTTAGTTTATTTATCAAGTTCTTTATTTTTTATTTTGGCAGCATGGATATTTCCCTTTGAAAACCATCTGGATTGCAGTGGTACCCTTTATTGCACGTGATCCCCTCCCTCTGCCCATGTTTCTCATCC
>CALSBV010011210.1:1037712-1047775 GCA_943590825.1 Bovichtus diacanthus | reverse complement strand
TTTTTAAATCTGAGCACTAAAATACATTATGTGAATTTGTGAACACTCGAAACAAAAATAAAATACTTGGCTAGCAGAAATGTCAAAGAGGGAAATTCATTCTGGTTATTATTTGATTCCATATTTGTGCGTTTATAAATGCTGATAAGGAAAGATACTCACCGCGTGTTCAAAGTCTGTGGACATACCCATGCTGAGTTCCACCTCCTCCGGAGGCATCTTCAGACTGTCACACACCTCCTGCCTCCGACTCAGCAGCATCTACAACAGGGGCACATCAGCGAGATTATGGCCCCACCGACAAAAGGTTTTGAGGCTCATAGTAATATCAACATTTGGGAGTTTAAAAAAGATCAGATAACAGTATATCTGCTGGTTCCCTTACGGTTTTTCTTTCTTTAAGACTTTAAAAGTACTAATAAGCGGGAGAGTTCACAGTATAAACCTGTCTACTTGTCACTGCTCTCTGGTGGACAAACTATGCATGAAAAACGGTTCCTAAATGACGTCAGACCTAATTTGGCATTTATTGTTACTCATCAGCGACACAAACACTGATATATCGGCACCAAGCTAATATCGGCCTGGCCGATTTATCAAGCCTACCTCAAGTTGAGATTTGCATCCGTTTTATATTGTAAAAAATACATGCTGAAGATCAATTGTGTTTGTGTGGTTCCTTTTTTAGTTGCAGTGAATGGACAGTCGTGTGTAAGAACAATCTGCTCTGAGTTGATGGTCACTTTCTGAAAGAAGACATATTTGTATTGGCGTATGGTTTTAGTTAACTGTAGATAAACAGCAGGCATCTTCTTTACACCTGTCTTAATTTGGTATTGTTGTTTTATTTACCTATAGTAATGACCTCATGCACAGATTCCCGACCAGGGGTACATGTACCCAAGAGGGTACTCCTGTAGTTGCCAGGGGGAACGAAGGAAGATTATGAATTAGCTCAATTGATTTAAAAAAATTTGAATTTGCAAATTTATTATTAAATGTGACACCTGAACAATGTTCAGTGTCAAGGTGTATGGAAAACCACATAGTGAAAATAGTTAGCAAGCAGTATAAAAAGCAGTTAACTAAAAGTAATGGATAATTGTTTGAAATAAAAAAGCTAGAATTAATGGATAAACTGTTGAAATAGTTAGCCAAAAGTAATGGATCAAATATTTTAATTGTTAAAGTAATGGATAAATAGTAGGCTAACAGTGAAATAGTTAGCTAAAAGTAAGGGATAACGCCATAACTTCTGCCAGCTAAACCAAACTAACCTAAACATTGACGGCTCATTTGTATGAAAAAGTGATTGTAACATCCACAATTATTTCCCCTTTACATCATTATTAGTTAAATAATTTGCAGTTTAAATCAACACATTTGGAAGATGACACTGATGTCACTGAAGGGACTGTGGTGGGACGTCTGACACAAAAGGTTGGGAAGCGCTGATCTAGTTTACCACAGACGCCACGTCCTTTACATAAGAGTCTCTTGTAGAGCTGCAACCAACACATATTTTCATTATGAATTCATCTGCCAATTATTTTCTAGATAAATCATTTTGTCTATAAAATGTTAGAAAACAGTGAAACATGTCCATCCCAGTTTGTCAGAGAACAAGGTGATTACTTTAAACGTCTGGTTTTGTCAAAGATATTCACTTTAATATGATGAAATAACAGAGAATAGCAGAAACTCTCCATATTTGAGAGGATGAAAACAGCATTTTCTGACATTTTTGCATGAAAAATGACTTCTTTTCGAATTTATCGACTATCAAAATATTATTTGTTGATTCTTTTTTCTGTATCGTTGCAGCTCTAGTCTTTTGCTACCTGGAAGTCTGGATTGGGGCCCAGGTTGAGGTCGTAGCCGTAGCGCCCAATGGTCATGAGTCCTAAGAAGTGCAGGCCGGCGCACTTGGACACAATGTGTTTGACTGTGTTCACGGTCTCCTCGGGTGGCAGGCCATGTTTACCTACAACACACATACGACACACTGTTAGCGAACCTCTGATCATGCTCATGTCAGTATGCGTTTGTGATCAGCTCACGAAACAAGAGCAGAATAAAGTGCTGACATCGACACTAACTCTGTTCTCCGCTGGTGTTGAGCTGCACCATGATCTTTAGCCTCTGTGTGCTGGCCCCTCTGACACGCTGCCATGAGCTGTTGACCTTGTCAGCCAGTTTCACAGAGTCCACCGTCTCCACGAGGAACAGGTTCGGCACGCCTAGGAACAGAAAGACAACACTCAGTGCAAGGGTTGTTAACATGCAGCCCGAGCAGGAGAGATGACCATCACTCACCCAAAAGTTTGTTGACGTTGCCCTTCTGTAGATGGCCTATAAAGTGCCACTTGATTTCAGGACATGAGTCTAAAATCTTGATGAGGGAAAACGAAATACATAAATCTGTCACAGGGGGATAAAAAGTCAATATTACCGAATAACATTTTTTTATGTAAACCTACCAAAGGATCTGAAGCTTTGTCCACAAGTTCATTCACCTGGAGTGGAGAAAAAGGATGCGGTCAATCTCCACATTATTTATCTCCACCTTTAGGAAAAACAGGCTCAATAGATATCATATACAGATAGAAAGTCAAAATAGTACAAATATCTGTCTATGAAATAAAAACACTGAGTGTTACATTACAGCCAGTGAAAGTCAAATATAAGTCAAATATAAAATGATGAAGGTGTAATATAACAGCTTTAATTGTTTTGTATATATTTGCGATGAATATTAACACGTTCCCATAAAGAAAAGTTTAGAGGAAATAAAAAATAATCCTATGCAGTCAAAATATCTTAAACCGTGGGCTTTACGGCTCCCAATGTTTTATGCAGGACTAGAAAAACTTCTAGATGGGATAGAACTATATTAATACTACATAGAATCAAAATGTGGTTGTAAGAAAGAGAAAAACTAGTGTAGATATTCATTTTTGAAGATTCTTTGTTTGGGTAAAACATATATATATATTTTTTATTGTTTTCATTACTGTAAAGCATTCAGCAACAAGTATTTACATGAATATGTGTTGCAAATCATCCTGAGGGCTTCTTAGGTGTTCAGTACAAATCTCAAACCAATCCAGTGAAATGTAAGCAATTGGTGAGAATTAGAATTTGCACAAGTCCAAAAAAAAAAAAAAAATCATAACTAAAAAAGTATTTTGAGTAGGATTTTTAGCAAGGTCCCATGCATTTAATACTACGTTTTCACATCATTCACGTTTATGCAGTGACACTTGGACAGTTTGGAGTGATGCAGACCAGCAGCATTTTTTCACTCACATAATTTTCTCCAAAGTTGCGATGCCCTTGTCTGTAGGCCTCCACAACCATCTCTGGGGGTTTAGTCTTGCTGACAGCTACGAGGCGGGGCGGCAGGGCTGGGAGTGTCTGAGGAAGGACAACACATGCTCATCTCTCATCTTCATCATCGGGATCAGTGTGTGATGCAGCATGTTAGCAGAATAGTGACTCAGCCCTGTAAAGATCCTGCACAACAAAGATGAACTAATGGTGTGTGGCTGCTCCAATATTCAGATGAGGCCTGTGCTCGACGAAAGAAAGTCTCAGTTGATGAACACTCATGAAGTCGACTAATCTATTAGTTGATTTAAGAATCATGCCAAAGCTCCACTTTAAATCCTGTGTTGATCAAAAATGTGCTCATGAGTTGCTTTTAAATAATACATTAGCATGAAGGAAGCATAAAGAGATGACTAACCTTCTTAAGAAATCTAAGTCGACTAAAAGACCAAAACAAGCGATGAGTCGACTAATGGACTAAGAGGGGGCAGGTCATGCAGTCAGCTCGACTAATCAGTTTGATTATTAGTTATAAGCGACAAAGGCTCATCGTGAGAGATGTTGTGCATTCCGACATGCTTTGCTCTTGATCCCAACCGTGATGCTATTTTAAAGAGGGGAGCACTCGTGAAAATGCCCCCCCCACTCTGACCGAGCAGTGGTGTGAGCAGGGTGGCCACGAGAGTGGTCGTGTATAGGCTATTTCAAAAATAGCATACAAATACGGCAAATGCCAATCACGGAACCTGGATCCTGCAGCGAGAGCTTGTCCTGCTCCCACCAATAAGAACCATGCATGGTGTTATGAAAGTGCTGCCACAAGCCCGACTAACTCCCATCCAAAGGTTGGGGTGTTTGGCAGCCTTACATAACGAGTCGTGCTGCCGCAGCACGACTTTTTCGGAACCCGACAGTGGATTGACGGCTGCGGAGCGGAGCCTCCGGGGCTGCAGTTACCTTGGGCCGGCGTGCCGCCGCCTGGTTCACCCGCTCCACTACCGACTGTAGCGCCTTCCCAACCTCCTCCGACATTGCTACTTTCCACATACGGCCAAACGGCTACGATGACATAGAACGTAAAGAAACGTGTCCGCGATGACGACAATCAGAGTCCTTCAGAGAGCGCCCCCTATTGTTCCTGTTTCAGCATGTCAGCCTTACGAAAGCCCTCCTACTTTCAGCATTCATTCAGTTGTTTTTACATACATGTTAAATCCAATCAAAGGACACGCAAACCTGGTTTTTTATATGTTAATTTAGGAGTTATTAAGATGTAGCTTTGTATCTTTTCCATGTTGTACTACCGTACAACTTTTTTTTTCATTGAATACAATGTTTGTTGCTTTTTTAAATATTTTTAAACCAACTACCTGGAAATATTTCACATGATTTGCTCTCAAGGGGCTGAGTGTAAGTTCTGTCTGTCTGCAATATATTAATAATAATAATAAACTTTATTTGTAAAGCAACTTTCATACAAGCAATGCAGCACAAAGTGCTTTTAAAATAAGGTCAATTGACACTGCTGGGATATTTAAGAAGTGTAATTTAATTTGTAGTCATTTAGGAAACAGCATGGCTGTATCCTGCAGGTACTGCTAACTTTAGACTGTCCTGGACACCTTGACTTGAGGCACTTTCTCTCCTGAGAAGAGTAGCGGCTCATCTCCACCAGAGAAGGTCGATGTTGATCCTTCCACTGTCAACTATTATGAAGGATCTTGTACAAATGCTGGCCCTGAAGTCAAAAGACTTTTGTGGAGGGCAGGTTCATGGGAATATACCTGTGTGTGCTTTTTAATTGGCATACATTATACAACCAACCAATCAAATGTTTGACCAAATTTTCATATTTAGTGTACGGTTCATATTGTCATTAATCTGCCCGTTGTTAACTAAACAAAGCCATGGGCTACAGTAACATGATAATAGAACATTTGTTAGTGTTTTCAGACAATAACCTGTCAGATGGTGGTGAAATTTCAGTAAACTGAACACAAACACAAAATACAAAGCAAAAACAGATTTATTCACAAGATTAAGCAATTCAAAATATGTCCAAACAAAACATCCATGTCAATGGAAATGAGATAGACGGGTTACAATTCCAAGACAAAAATATTTGCCTCTTTCAAACAAAGAACTAATAGGATAACATAATGTAAAAAAGGTGTGGATCACTCTCTTCTCTCATACTCTCTCCAAGGCCTCCAACATGATGATGCTGTTTCCCCTGATGACCTATGAGAAATGAGACCACACAGAGTTAAAACACTGCATTTAAGACTAGAGGTTTCACTTTCTGATTAGTCCACCACCGGGCCCTGATACTGTGCATCCTGGTTCACAGGCAGATTTAATGACATTTAATGATGGAGGGAACAGAAGCGCTCCGATTTAAAAATCAACGCAGTTGACTATACAAGCAACACGAGGACTACATGAGCATTACTGTGAAGGATATTCTTACACTTAAAGTCTTTTTTCACCGGCTTTATGTTCATAACTACAATGATTGTGTGCTAGGCTTTAAGTGCTGCCAAGGTACAGTTGACCTTCACAATACTGTGCCTGAATGCATCGTGTTCATGCAGAGCAGTGGAGCTTCTACTGCGGCGAACAAACTACTTTCACTACAACTCCTGTGTAGACATTATGCAAGTACACCTGGGCTAGGAACCAACTATTCCTTTATTCACTACTCCTTAACTAACAGACTAAATAGTTTACAATGAGCATCAAATTGAACGTTTATGATACACATGATTACACCACCAAATAAAATATAGTTAATATAGTGCATTTCGGGATTTCCTGACAATAAGAAAAATACAGAACACCAAGCTACGGTACTGACCACCATGCCAATGGTGTTCTGTTGTCCTCCTGGGCCCATCTCCAGCGAGTCATCCACCACCAGGTTCATAAAGGGGTCGAACCCGCGCAGGATGCCCTGAACATGTCTGCCTCCATTCAACTTCACTGAAGGACAAAATAAAATCACTGATGAATTGCATGTTAGGTTTAATCACGGTTACTTCTCAGTTTAAAAGTCCACTTTGCTATTACAGTATGTTCAGCTGATATTCACTGATTCAGATCCAATAGTGCAAACTCTAAACTAACCTTTTATTTCTATGGTAAAGTTTGAAGAATAGCTTTGCTAAAGCAACATGTTGCCTGTTAGAGGAATTATTGTGCTTTTGGCAATGAAACAGTAACCTGTTCCTTTTTAAATCTGCACACATTTTGATGCCAAGCTTCCAGTTTCTTTTACAGAATGACTGCTGATTTCTTCTATTCTTATTCAACTGTTGTCAGGTGGATCTTTGGCTTTCTGCCCTTTACACCGTCAGTCTGGTTGAACCATTGTACAACGTTTTGTTCTAAATGTACTAAACAAATCCTGCATACAAAATAATTATAAATGAGTAAAGAGGATTTTCTAAAAACAAATGTATACATCTACGGAGCAGGTGTGGTAGGTGCCTTACATTAAACATGTCCATTTTAATGTGCGCACTACAGCTGTTTTCATCTTTGTTATATTATTCTATTATCATCCATTGTACTTTGTTTCAGGAGTGCTTTCAACGGGTTATGGACTGTCAATTGTCTGAGCAGGTTTAAATATCACCTTTTAGATATACTCACATGAAAGCTTCTTGTCCATGAACCTGGAGAAAGAAAAACAACATTTGAGTTACGTTACAGAGGCTTTTAGATGATAACTACAATGCTAGCAGTCAGACAGGCTAGCTAATGTTAGCTAGTCTCCTTCGCAAAAAAAGTAGCAGGCTGGTACCATCTTTAGAATAAAAAGCGTGTTCAAATTACACAGTAACGTTATAGGTTGATATAGACAACTCACTTCTTCAACTCTGGTGGATGTGCTTTGCTCATTTTGGATGTATTTTCTTAAAGCCGAAACAGTTGCTTGAATGTTCGTCGTTCGGTCGTTTTCACATTACCGCGGAAGGAAAACGTGCGCTGAGAGTCCGGAAGTTCGTTTTGCTACTCTGTGTGCACAGCGCCGCCATGAGGTCAGGAGGAGACACAGTAGGTCCCTTTTTTTCTTGTTCTCCAACATAAACATTTATATTTTAAGTTTTGCATTTTAAGTATTTTCTGAGAATAAAAATAAACAGAAAGAAAGAAAGGAAAGGTACAAGATACACGTGAATACAATAACAAATTAAGGTATCATGATCATAGCTCATTTCCAGAATTAACCAACCAAACATTTTCAAGAAAATTGAAGATGTTTGACTAGCTTTATTTTTGTAGATATTCTAGGCAGGCAGGGACAAGACCTCCCACTTGAATATAAAATATTTTTGCAACATAGTTTTAACTACATTTTATGTGGTGCTTTTCTGTGCCCAAAAAGAGCTAACGTTTATTTTTTTTATATGGAGAGAAATACCTTAATATACAAGGTTTGGTGTTGTATTAGCACTAGTGGTGCTCACTTGTCAGTCACTGTCCTTCCGCTGTATATGCCTGCTGTAGAGTATGTGGACTTTATAACATGGTAGTAAATGTAGCAAGCAAACAAATGTAAGCTGTAGTAAACTGTGCAGATTGTATACGTTATATAAAAAGCAATTTTATGTTAAATGTTCAGGAATTTAATGATTACCAAGTTTACCAGTATGGACAAATGTGACTGTATTCACAAAATCAGTATAAAGAATCCAGACAAAACATATGAGAATTGTTTTAATTTTTAAAAATGTTATGTATAAAGAGTCAAACTAATTTACAAAAGACTTCGAAAAGTAGAAGCTTCAAAACCGATTAAATCATTCTCTACATTTTCACAGTAGTACTTTGAAAACAGCAGAAACCGCCTTAAGAAAAAAAAAAAAAAACCTCATGTTGATCCTTGTTCATTTACCAAAATACACTTCAAGCATCACAGACCTACTGAAGGGCTGCATCAGTTCATCTGTTTGCATAGCAAGATAATATCACCCAAGTACATGGCAGCTAAAAAGCCAGGACGTAATGAAAGAATACCCATGACAGCCATTCAAATGTTGTTCATTGATCTTATACTTTGTGATTTCACAGCACTTGCAAATACTTTGCAGTCTTGACCAAAGCACTAAATGTACATCTAGTGCTACAATCCAGCAAGTGACACCATGGTTCCCACCAATCTAGGACTAATTATTGCCAAAATTGTAAGAAAAATAACTGAAATACAGCATAAGACATGTCTGACCTTACTTAGCTAAAAGCACTCCAGATGTCTCGTGTAAAAATAGACTCTAGCAAACAAGACATCTGTGTAGATAGCCTCGTTTCCCAAAAACACAATATTTTAGGGAAACAAGGTCCTGCTTTGTACAGTAACAGTGGCGTCAGTGATAGTAAAATAGATTGGGTATGGCAAACTTTATTTAAAAAGGAGCATACTGGTGTTTTTTTTATGTTTTTATCCCCAACCTTTTAGGCTGCAGCATGTTTCAATGTATTACATTAAAGTACGAAAATCAACTTGCAGACTGGCTCGACATAGATAATCCATCACAGTGAACCTGTTGGCTTTATGTTTAGTCAAAATTGTGTTATCTTTATGTTGTAATAAAGCTGAAATGATTATGAATTTGAAAAGTGTTCATTATCAGGACTTGTGTGATACCCACACATGGTCTTTTTTGCAATGCCCACATTTGCTTCTAGTTCTGTTTAATTTTACAACAACAAAGCTTGTAAATACAAAGCTGCACTGCAAGCGATGGTGGAACATCCCATAAGCACATGAACACACTAAAATTATCTGTTTTCATATCCATTATCATTCAGGGTTAACTAACTAGATGGTCACTGCAATGGATCTCATACAAATTGATTTACATACTTTAGAAAAAAGTTGGCAGTAAAGTATATGTGATTTATAGTAAAAGGGCTAAAAATAAAATATGCAAAAAGCCTGGTATGGTCCTAAAGCAATTCATTATCTTTAACCCTCAACATGTTGGTATGAATAACATTAAAACAAGATTGTAGGTATAAAAACAAGATGTTCTGGATGCTGAATCAACAAACTGGTAAATCAACAAGAATTTCATAGAGATTTCATCACTCTCCACTCTCTAACCCTTCAAGGCAAAAAGGCAATGGCCGATGACATTCAAACTGGATCTCAGGCTTTGCTGGCCCGATGTGTGCAGCCCTCTGTGATGCTATCCTCCTCCACCCTAACTCGCAGATGCTCCTGACAGTGTTCTAGGAAAGAGTCCAGTGCCGAGAAACCCTGCTGGCAGGGCACACAGTGGTACAGCCTCTGCCTTTTTGAGCCAGGCCATTTACAGGTGTCCATCTCATTTGTGCACACACTGCATTGTCTCCTCTTCAGGGAGGACTGGTGGAGCTCCACATGCTCCCTCAGCTGCGACTGCAGAGAGAAAACTTCTGCACAGGAGGGGCAAGGGAACTCTCTCTCCAGTTCCTCCTTCTCCTCCGCCTCAGGCACTTCTGGGCATCTCCGTCGATCAGGAACCTTGTTCTCTAATCTGGGCACTTTCCTGGGCCTCCCTCGACCAGCTTTAACAATCTTGTTTTCTGCTATGCTGGTTTTTACTGCATTTGGTCTATTTTCTGATAACTCAGAGTCTTTGGTGGTACAGCCTACAGGCTGGCTTTTGTTTTCGATTGTGGTGAAGCTTGAGGCTGTGTGCTGTCTGTAATGTGCCCTAAGTGACAAATGATGGACAAAGACTTT
>CALSBV010011210.1:1016895-1035202 GCA_943590825.1 Bovichtus diacanthus | reverse complement strand
ACACACACACACACACACACACACACACACACACACACACACACACAGAAATGAAGAATAACAATCGTTTAATATAAACAAAAAGTTAATATACAGCAGGTAATTATTTTAATATTTCTTCATTTGAGGCTGAGACCATCCCTGACTACTTAAGCACTCTTAAAAGAGATTGTATTGGCCCAATAAAGATACGGCATGTTATTGTTGAAACAGCATGAACACCTGAAAAAAATCAACACCTTTTTTATTTTATTTTGTCAACCGTTAGTTATCAACATCATATTTTGAGGACATAATGACCTTTAGATAAAAACAACATGGCGTGAACAATCAGTTGGCGCACCTGAATGAAAAAACAAAACAACTTTAAGGCTAAAGGCATACATTCAACAACAACACACACACAAAAACACATTTCAAATGTTTTAGAGGGGTAAAACAAATTTGAGGAACACAAGATTATAGCTGGCTCAACAAAGCTATACAAAAAACTGGCAATGAATAAACCATAAATAAGTATACGACAGTGTTAGATTGTTCCAATAATAAAAATGATCTATTTCACAGACTCAATTTAAGTACCATAGTATCTTCAGCAGCACTTTTCTGAATATACGGCCATAAAGTAGCTATGGGTGAACTGCCACATTTCAAAAGGACAGAATAATTCCTGAATATGAATTAAGACTCGCGCTAACCATGAAACATGTTTCTCAATTCAATTTGTTGGAGCCTACAATCACCAGGGCAACAGCCAGGAATCTAGTGCAAATTAATCCTGATTTTAAACCTTTCTACAGCTTAACAAAGCATTAGCTTCAGAATGACCAAAGCAAAAACCCCATCTAATGGAGCGCCTTGGTAGCCAAGTAGTTACAGCGCACGCCATATAACTGCAACGTCCCGGGTTCGTTTCTGGCCTTAGAACCTTTGTTGCATGTTATACCCCTCTCTCCCTCTGTCCCCCCATTTCTACACTGTCTTCTGTCAAATAAAAGGTGAACATGCCTAAACAAATAAAAACACATCTAATGGTAGGGAAATCAAATGATCAAAGATTGTCATATCTTTCAGACACACATTTTGTTATAATTATCACTGGTAATGAAGGTAGATGAGTAGTAACACATATATTCCCCCCCCCCCCCCCCCCAACACCCCCCAAATGGTTACAGATACAAGAGCAACCTAACCTGAACCTCAGACAAATATAAAATACAAGCATTAATTATAACACAGCATTTATCCATGTCACTTTTTAAAAGACAAGAGAACATTACAAATGCTCATAACAAAAGGCATCGGCATATATTGTGAGCTGCACTGCGTCCACAGGACTGTCTCAAGTAGGATGCTATGACTAAATGTCCTTCAGGACTGAACAAGCATTAACAAGGCATTTCCTCCATTTAAAAAATATCTTCAACACAATAAACAATTAAAGTGAGGAAATCGAACATTGTTATCTACCTGTATGCCATTTTTACAGTGACCACAGGTACCTAGTTAGATACTGTACTTCATAGGTTATCATATGATCATTTACTCTCAATGTTATGCTAAAATAAATGAATTTGAAAAGTTTCAGACCAAAACAGACCAGTTGTTTCTGATTTTATTTTGTGCCATTGTTACTATGTGCCACAATCGCTAACTCAAACTGTATTTTAACTGTCAAAAGTTTATAATAAAATTGGATTTATCTTGGTCAGTTCCAAAATTAAATAAGACCCACTCCAGCTGACGTACGAACAAAGAATTCCAAAGCTACATTAACCACAAGGTATCCATTGCTCCTTATATATTCAGAGGCATTAAAATTCCAAGGAAAACTGATACCAAAATCAGTTCCTCCACCTCTTACCCAAAACACAACCTGAAATTAAACACTGTACCTAATAATTGCTACTC
Source organism: Bovichtus diacanthus (assembly GCA_943590825.1). Taxonomy (NCBI): domain Eukaryota; kingdom Metazoa; phylum Chordata; class Actinopteri; order Perciformes; family Bovichtidae; genus Bovichtus; species Bovichtus diacanthus. Next base: position 1,033,291 of record CALSBV010011210.1, on the reverse strand, counting down.
TTAGGTCTAATACCAATACAATCCAAAATATAAGTACTGGCAACCAATTAACTGACTCATTGAATAAAAGCATAATATAGAATATTTTATAAGTTGATTGTACAGTGCAAATTTGGTAACCCTGAATCAAAACATAAGTCTACTTATATTTTAGCAATCTTATCTGAAAAATGGGGTCCACCTTATTAATAACAGCTTAGCAGTGTCAGACTAAATACGTTTTAAAGAAGAAAATAAAGGATTGTAGTTTCCTGGTTTGCATCTAAGATTCTTTCCCTTGTAAAAGGACTACCAAAACATATCTCCAAAAAAATTGAATCTGTAGATGCCATCTTTCACTAAAAGGAAAATCTCACAAACATCGTCCCTTTATATTACAGCATGTTACTCATGTTGCGTGACTAAAAACTGTAGAAGTAAATCAAGGTGACATAGCTGTGGTTGTTCATACTGTAACAGTCCATTGATACAGTGCAGTACATTGACTGCAAATAGTCTCATATTCTCTGAGCTCTACGGGTGCACCATGAACCCAAATCCAATGTGATGTTCACTGGATTTAATTTCACAGGAAAAGTTTTGTGTCTTCCTCAGTCTCTTGCAGGTTACCAAAGATAGCACTTGCAGTCTGGAGTATGTCAGATACTGTGGGTCTGGTTTGACGTCAGAGTGGACCGTGTGCTGTGCTTGCTGTGAGGCAGCCTCGGGCCTATCTCTTGTAGTGGCTGGGTGCGTCTGCGAACATGTACTTCAGTCTATAAGCTTCAGCCAGGAGGAGACCTACTTCCTCGTTACCCCAATGGATTGTAGGAAGGTTCTGCAGTAGCATAAGAAGGCCCTGAGGAGCAACAGACATTTACTTCTAGACATTGACACTAATTTGCAAGGCAGAGGTTAATAACAGAGTACATATAGCATTTCACACATAGTATATACAGTATGTGGGTTAGTATGTTAAATCTATGTGTGAGACAGTGGGAAGTGGCACGAAAGACTATAATCACTACTGAATACCTAATCTTGAAGTTTAAATACCACAGAATTAATAACATATTTGACTTTGAATCTGCCATTTATGGTCTCAATTAATGTTGTAGTCTATGAAATGTCAAAAAACAGTTCCTAAAGCCAATGGGGACGTGTTTAAATCGTCTTGTTTTGTCCAACCAACAGTCCAAAACACAAGAATATGGGAATGCTTAGCAGATATAATGTTAATATATTCAACATAATAATTGAGTATGTTTGCATGCTAACATTTGCTAATAAGCAGTAAACGCAAAGTACAGCTGATTTGGATGGGAATGTCATTATGTTTTAAGGGTTTGGTCATAAACTATAGTGTTGGAATAATTACATTTTTGACCTGATGATAAAGGTTAAGGGATTACCAAAGTTATTATCATTCTGACATTGGCATGACCTATACAGTTGCTTTTAATATTAAATTGCTTCCATTAACCTGTCTTTACTGTAAGTCTTGTTACCATCTGTTGCTACATCAATCACTATTTAGTGGTTTCTTTCTCAGTTAAGTGTGGATAACAGAATAGTACCTGAAAGTCAACCATAGAGAGGATTTCTTTGCGCCACTCAATGAGGAAAGCAGAACAGACGTATAGGTGGAAGTGGGTGAAACCCTCCGCTTCAGCCTGTAGAAAACAAGCAAAGACAATTAACAGGGAGAAGGAAGTCTGTCCTCACACTTGGACACAGTCAGCAGCAGTGTGACTTCTATAGCAGTTTTTCAGGCTGCACTTTGTGCTGCTGTTGTACTGGAATACTTTCGACTGGGAGGGTTTGCTGGTGGTGTACACTCTGCTCTACCTGGTAGGTGTCCCAGAGACGAATAGTGCAACGCAGTGGCAGCTCCCTCATCAGCAGATTGTTCATCCACCGGAAAGCAAACTGAAGGTACTCCACCTCATACCTCTTGAAATGATTGTGAATGTCCTCTGGGGAGAGGGAGAGATGGAGGGGGATAGATGGAGGGGGAGACAGAGAGACAGAGAGAGAGAGAAAGACAGAGAGAGAGACAGAGAGAGAGACAGAGAGAGAAAGAGACAGAGAGAGACAAAGACAGAGAGAGAGAGACAAAGACAGAGAGACAGAGACAAAGACAGAGAGACAGAGACAAAGACAGAGAGACAGAGACAAAGACAGAGAGAGACAGAGACAGAGACACAAAGAGAGACACAGACACAGAGAGACAGAGAGACACAGAGACACAGAGAGACAGAGAGACACAGAGACACAGAGAGAGAGAGAGAGAGAGAGAGAGAGAGAGAGAGAGAGAGAGAGAGAGAGAGAGAGAGAGAGAGAGAGAGAGAGAGAGCTTTCCTGTTAATAGCTCATATCTCGAATCAGCTGTGCAGCCTTACATCACTTTCTACATGTATGAGCTCATAGTAAACAAGCCCAAAAGAGGAATGAGCAACACATGTCAGTGCAAAGTACATGCACCCTAAAGTCTAATGTGACACACAAAACTCCCGCTGCACTGACAGGAGTCCACTCACCATCGATCCTGCTGACCAGCTCCTCTAAAGCTTTCACTTTGTTCTGGATTCCAGGCTGAGCAAAGGTGTAGTTGTCCTGAAAGGATGGCACTTTCAGTAAACTGGCTCATTTACAGTTCTAAACAAGTGCTTATAGAGGTGTGTGTGACCAGACCTGTATTCCATCCAGCAGCTTGCTCATGCACCAGAAGCTGTCAGCTTCGATGTTTCTCTGGGTGTCCAGAGGCAGCGCTGCCACCTCAAAGTTCTCCACGTCCTCCGCTGGAACGACAAACAACACTGAATGAGACGGAAATGGTCTGCTTCACACAGATGCCTCTTCTTAAGGCTTCTAGATTGAATGATGAAATGTCGATGACCTTGGATGTAGTAACAACTAGGGCTGCCACCAAGTCAATGAGTCGAGTCATCAGTTGAGAAGACCCAGAGTCACATTTTGTCAGTCCAGTCACTGCACTTTGCATACAATGACACAACTAAAAACACAGTAATGCAGGAGCAAAAGCACGGCAGGCTGTAAACACAACCGAGTCAGACATGAGGAGTCGAGTGTGGGACGAGAGCTGAGCTGGGCAGGGGAGTGAATCAAGTATGCACTATTTGTACTGATGTATTGAAGAAAATACATCAGTAATAATGTTTAGTGTGAAAATCCTGATTCGGCGACAGTCCAGTAACAACGTTGTAAAATATAGATGTATATACTGAAAAAAAGTTAGAAAATTGTGCGAAGCAGAAACAAAGGCGGACATGAGTCCTTTTGGTCCGGTGTGAATTTAACTGTGCTGTATGCAGGACATTTCCCACCAGTAACTTACTGACAAACTCCGAGAGGAAGACCACAAAGAAGGGTGTGACCAGATCATTGATCCCCTGGACGTAACCGCTGGCTGGGTGACGGATGGCCCAGATAAAGAGAATACGCTCAAACACCTGGGGACAGAAGACAGCAAGAACGTTCAGTTCCAGTATTTAAGGCATATAGTATGTTGCTTTGAGTTACAGCGTGTAAACCTTTTGGTGGAAAGAGCCAAACTAGCTTACTAAATTTGTACAAAACATTTAATCGCATGCACAGTCCTCAGGATACAGACACCTCATATTAGCAGAAGTTGCTAGGATTTTTGCTGCTAGGATTTTGTCTCGGGCTAGGAAACATGATCACATTTCACCGATCCTGGCTTCCTTACACTGGCTACCTGTTGCTGTTAAAAATGGATTTGAAGATATTATTGAATACTTGCAAAGCCCTGAGAGACCTCGCCCCTAAGATTCTAAGATTCAGATTCACAAACTCCATTTAGTCTTTTGAGTTTAAGTTTTTGTTTGTTTTATTCTCTTTGTACTTTAATTGTGTTCTGTTTTTTTAATTATTATTTTAAAGCACATTGTGACTGTGTTTTGAAAGGTGCTTTATAAATTAAGTTTATTATTATTATTATTATTATTACTAAGTGTACAGATCACTGAATCAATGCAACACTAGTTTACAAGCATTTCTTCTGATTTGAACCACATTACCATGGAGAGCAGAATTGTTAATTACGTCTGTTACAGTAGTGTAAATTGTAGTTTAATGTTAAATGTCTTACAGCATTACTGTACCTTATTGTATTTTGAAGATTAAAGGGTGACTAGTGAATTAGTTTTGCACCTAAATACGTTAGGGGACTCACAAGAGAGAGATTAAAAAGAATGGTCAAAGATATTCTGACTTTTAGTTTCTAATATGGGTCAAGCTCCGAAAACAATAGAACCTACATTTCCCACAATGCCACAAATGCAATCTTGCTTGGTAGAGACGCTCATATATCAAACTCGAGTTTGTGTTATACATTTTAAGTCTCAAGTCCAATTCAAAATATCCGTGATGATGTCATCGACTTTAGATAGCTCCATCCAAAACCATCTCATATCATTAATATGAATATTTTCTGTACATGCAAATAAATAAAACTGACATTCAGTGCAATAACCTGTGTTCTGCTGTTATGGATTACATCAGACAAAACTCTTTACATGCGTGAAACAACACTTCAATATGAATCAGAATATGTAAATAATGTGATAATATCATTAGAATTCATTAATTGGAAGTTAATAATGCTGAACGTTAATAAAGAATTATTGCCCTGCTCTAATTAAGCTGTGATTAAACCCAGTCACAGATTTATTTGTAAATGTGGACACAAATCTTGGGTGTTTTGAAAACCCACATAAAATCACCACATTTGAGGAACAAGCTGTGCTGAGGGAAGTTCCTCAGTTTACAGCAAAGATCCTCTGTAATGCAGGTTCCTCCTCAGTGGCTGCCAAATACTCGGCCACAGTTACAGTTACAGCACAATATCATAGACAGGGTCCTGAGTTTTCTTCGGTAGATAACATCCAAGTGTATCGAAAGTCACAGTGTTTCCAATCTCATTTGTTTCTACTTGACATGAGTTAAAGCCAAGTCGTGATCGTCTGAAATGAGTCTTGACGCCTCTATCACGTTACAAGTTATACTTAGTCTGGCTCTCTTTAGGTCACCTGGCTTCACTGAGCCTAACACCTGGATAACCTGATTATCTACTTGCTCACTTAAAGCTGGATTTTCCAATCCAGCTGTGAGCTACAGATACTCTAAGCAAAAAATGTCTAAAGGAAAGAAATGAACGCCTGACCTATCCGACCAAAGTGTTGCATTTAGAACTTATTAATCCTTTAAACAATGAGTGGATTTTCATTTTCTAATAAAAGGTGATAGTGGCTATACCTTTTATTGCCACTCATCATCTCATTGGGCCTTATTCAACAACTGTTCTTAAGAAGAAATTTCTTCTTAAAACCCACTAAGCAGTTTTCACGAAGACTCTGACATTCACCAACGTTTCCTTATTTGGGATTTGTTCTTAGGTAAGAGCAGAATCTACGCACATTCAAGTGCACGCTTAAGAAAATTTGAGTGCTGACATGTTTGTGCAAAATTGTGTATGCGTAGTTGCGTCATATGGAATTGTAATTAAAATAATATTTTTATTATTTAAATATTTTTTCATAATTATTTTCAAAGCCTTATGGTCTTTTACAAATAAATAAATAAACACTACACTAACACTTAAACACTGAACCAGTAATAGCATTCCATGCATCTTTTTTTTTGTGTTATTTCATATCCACTATGGTTGCTACTGCAGAAGTACCTCCACCTTGTTTAGAGTCAGGTGCTCCACCCTCTTTAGACTGTCGTTTGGGCTTCTTGACTTAATTCTCTCAATTAAGTCAAGAAAGTCTCTCACTTTTCTTTTCAATTTCTGTGTGTGCACACAGCCCTGCAGTCTCATGGCCTTTTATGGTGATTGGCAGGGCATTTATCTACCAATTAGAATCACCTGGTACTCTGATATGAATATTATGGTAAGCAAAGTCATTTTATTGTTATGTCTCTATTTCTCTTTATTACTTGGTGTTGGCCTGGTTAAAAGTGTGCCAGCTGGCTAACCCACTGATCTCGCTGCATGATACAGGCTCCTGCTTCACTTACAATTTGACAGATAACCCAAAACAAAAACACAACACAAAGCACCCATGATTATGAAGAACATCACATGCACTTTGGATGAACCTCTGAGATATCTAAACTGTCTGATCTTACCTCTTGTACTGCGGGCTGCTGGAACAAGGGAATCAGAGGGTTGGTTCTTGGAATATCGATGTGGATCTGACAGGAAGAAACATGATTGAGATGTTACTCAGATAAGCAGATCACATGCTTGTGTTTACCAATAAGTAGTAACAGTCCAATGGCTTTCTTTAACTGCAGAATTACCTGTCTGTATGTGTCTTTATAGTGCTCATCTGTTCTGGAGTGGTAATACTGCTCTATGAAGCCAAAGTATTCATCTCGCTTCCTTTTTAGCACCAGATCTCTGCGCTCCTTGTTGGCCGGAAGGTAGCCCTGTCAGAGAGCGAGGAGAGAAAATACAGAAGAGAAAGGGGCAGTTACATGAACAGAACTGGCCAGCCATTTGAGATAAGAGAAAAGAGAGGAGATAAGGTTGCATGTAAGGATTTCCACACTATGTGAGCATTTTACAAAAACAGGAATGCAACTTTGAGACCAAATGCTGTGCAACAAGCCAAGATACAGGGCAGAACGTGATGTTCCAAAAGCGAAGGTCACAAGACTTACAGAGAGAAGTCTCCATGTGATTGGCCGGACTTCTCTCGGTATGCCCGACCAGCTGTGCTTCCGGAGTTCCTCTGTAACGGCACCGAACAAGATATAAGTACACATTAAAAACACACAGAGACAGACAGCATAGCCAGCTGGCTGTAACCCAGAGAGTAGTGTTAGCACTAAACCAATGATTACATCATATCTAGAAACCTCTACCTAGGTCAGTGTTGGGACTCGCCAGCAGCTGCTTGAATTTGTCCAACCGGCTCTTCTCCCGCACCGTCATAGGTGGTGCCCCTGACGCGTTCTGGTCTGACATGCGAGCCACCAGTGGGATGATGGGACGTACTGGGAGGGACTGCTGCTTCTGCAGTGTGGAGCGAACTGTGTTGGCCCACACAAAAAATTAGAAAACCTAATAAAGGTCATAAGAACTTTGTGTAGACTTTACAAGCCGTTTCATGAAAACAAGAAGGAACCCACAACAACATCCCTCCTCACAAAGTTCGGCCAAACATGTGTGTATTGTATGATCTTTTTCATTCATCCTAGACATTTAATTTCCTGTTTTGTTGCCAATCTTATATGGTTAATTCTTTGTTATGTTAGAGATGCTTGGACTTAAATGTCAAGGTACCAGACGACATTTTGAACGTGGGGCTATTTATATCATAGAGGTGGATTATAATTATATTACAAAGAAAATTAAAGTGAGTGAAATCTATTCTAACAGTATCATCATTGTGTGACGGGTATAAATTAGCTGAGGGGTCACTTTCATTTATTTTGGTTTGACCGTGTACTTTCTAAAAGTATTCTGATTGTACTTGAGACAGAGATCCAACCAGAATTTTGCAATCTTTAGTTATTCTGAGATGACAAGGAGTTTTTCCTGCAATCACCAACAGGCATTAATATGGGGCATGGTTGCAGCTAAAAACACGTTTTAAAAATCGTTACACAAAAAGATTTTGTATCATTTAAATGGAACAGCTCAGTGTTTCAGATTCCTGGGTGCCATTCTTTAAATGAATAGATATATTTAAATGGAGACAGAGCATGTATATGTTCTCTTTATCTGATTTTGAATGTATTATGTAATACAACAGCATGTGAAATGGTGATTTAAAAGATATTAGTGTTCGAGTCCCTGAGGGTACTTTGCCTAGAGCCACAGGGCCATGATGTGAAAAGCTCAGTGGGTGACTTGTGAACAGCCTGAGTATTGAGAAGGCAGCCAGGTGAGATGTCCAGGTGACCAGTAAATAAACTATTCACCCTGCCTGAGGATCTGAGTCAACACACTGACTCACAGCGGATTGGAACAACGTAATCCAGGACTATTGAATGCTGTCTACATTTATATTTTGGCATTATAAAACATATTCAAATGTTCTTCCTATTATTTGTTGCATGCTTTCAGCTCATGCAGCAGTGTGATATTTTTTTATCCAATATCTGGAGATAATTGTGAGGTTTTTTTTCTTCTTTTTAGCAAAATCCTGTCTCACAATCACATAGTTTCATACAGTTGCAGATGAGAAGTGTCACTGGAAACACATTAGTGCACAAGGGGATGAGAGCATTTGGAGAAATATTTTCAGAGCTGCAGAATGTTGGGCCAGGCACATGCTTAAGGCCTGATGTAATCCAACTAGCCCCATCTGCAGTGTGAGGTCACCCCTTAACAAGTCTGTAATTAGTTCCACTATGAATCACCTGATAAGCTGCTCAGTAGCTCTTAATGCCAAATGAACTTCTGCAGCACATTACCCACATACCTGAGGACGTGTTGAGGTGGGCCTCACTACTAGACTTGACAACCGTGCCGTTGACATGCTCGCAGTACTCTGCATCCTCCTCCTGCTCATCCTGGAAGTTTTGAGCTTCGGTCCTGGGAGGTGCCAGTCTGTGTGACACCCCGGTTTCTGTGTCATCGTCCTGATTCTGCTGCTGCTGAGCGGAAACACATCAGGATACCTGCATTCATATCACACCACATAACACTCGATGCCCATAACTGCTCAGGAATAAAAAATGACGTCTCGTTGCTACCTGGTTCTGTCTGGACGCAGAGTGAAGGCCTGATGTTAAGGTTAAAGTCGGAGCGAGGGTCCCAAGGAAATCCTCGTCCTCCTCTTCGTCAATATCCCAAGCATCATTGGTGCTGCGGGCGAACTCATGGAAGCTTGAGGCCTTTTTAGACTTGAGATTGTTGAACTTGGGCTTTGTGTCTTTGGGATACCTGACAGATCGAGACACAGAAAAAGAGAAAAAGAAAGACAGAAAAGTAAAGAGGTTAACTGCCTCACTCATGGCTGTACTGGTACATCATATACTCAGAAATTTAGGAGATGACGTTGCCAAAACAAACAAAAAAATTAATTGCAAATCCAACAAAAAAGGGCAATAGCACACTGGAAGTCTCTGAAATAGGTTGAACAATGTAAATGTCTACATTGGCTCACACTGGTACAGTGTTGGTGCATGCAATCCATACATGTTTAAGAACTTCAAGCATGGAACAATGTGCTGCAAAACAAGGTTGAAAATGGGAGACATAAATAACACACACAAATAATATGCATCCATGTGGGTAACATGACGTCATACAGTCCAGTTGGGTTTAGCCAGAGACGGGTTGGTTTAGCACTTACGTGCGTCGCAATCGTGGGTCGAGAGGTGGATGCTGAGCTCCATAAACTGGTTGTACACTGTAGAAGATGACATGTGAACTGCTGTCACCTCTGTGCAGAAAAACACATGTAGCTTCCCAGTCTTTGACCTAGCTAATGCTAATAGTCAGCAAAAATACTCATCAATTATTATTCAGAGGAAAGTAAGCAGACACACGTCCTGTGCTTGTATGTGTTGCTCTTTGTAAACATGTTTCTAAATTGCAGTAAGTTGCTCAAACTATTTAAAATGCAAAAAGGAGAATGCATTATATGTTAAAATGACACTTTGCCCAATGCACTGGGCTGCCATACACTCTGTGGCCAGTACTATAGTATTATTACAAACAAAGAAGGTGAATAGTGTGCACATCCAACCCCAGCTGGACCCAGTCTGCACACTCAAATTTGCAACCCCGCCCCAATGTCCTTTCCTATTGATGCAACGTTTTGACCTACAAGATCCATGTCAGGCAAACATCCATGTGAACAAAAAGCAAGCTATACACAGACAAGAAATGACAACTAAATATACTGTACTGTATGTGATACACACATTTTAGGGCATTTTTTGTATTACATATTTATTAAATAAGAAACAATAGAGAGATCATTCATAAGAAGAAACACATCAGTAAGTAGCCTAGGTTGTGTATGTGTGTATATATATATATATATATATTATTGTTATTTATATATATACAGTATATATTTGTGTATAAATAATACTATTTTGTGTGTATATCCAAATTTGTCTCTTTAAAGTTGCTAATGCAAGAGTGCAACTACCTTGATGTTTTGCTGAAAAAAATAAAATAACATCTGTGGGTTTCTGCTGGGAGAGTGATGATACCTGAGAATGGATGAGGGGTGGATATATTCCCTGAGATCCCTGTGACTGATGGAACAGTTTTGGGGATCCTTGAAATCAAGTTTTTATTTGGTTTCATTGACAAATTGCAAATGTTTTTGGAGGATTTTGCAAAGCTTGAGACCCAGTGGGGAGTATTTTGTGAATTACAGAGTAAGAAAATTCCGCCTCACATTCTGCCTTAAATTGACAGATGACAGCTTAGTTCATCCCTTTTATTGAACCTTATCCCATCTTATTTAGAGTGTGTTTTTAGTGTGTAGTGAACAGAACTCGGGGACAGCTTGCATAGCCTCTGTGTTCTTCACCACCCTGCGGTGGGCATTATGTTCAGCGGATGTGAGAATCTTCTTTCTCAGCTAAGCTTCTTTCTAACTCTCTGTCGAACCAAAGCAGACAGTCAAGAGTCAAAGGTTGGGATCCGGGCCAGACCCACAAATGCCAACAACACTCCTGTCCTTATCTCTTTTTCTTCATAGAAAGCCAAGGGCAGCCGCCTCCTCCACCCCATTCCAATGTTTAGGCTTCTAACAAAACAATTCACTGGAACAGTCAATCTTCAGTTATAATCGTGATTACACAGCAGGGGAATATCTGTCTGTGTTAACAGCCCAAATCAGATATTAGTTATAGTCTTGTAAACAAGTAATTTGCCAATAAACCATAAACTGACTGTTTGTCACTGGAGGGCAGCTTTTGGTCAAAGTTACTGGGAGACTGAATGTTGCCTAAGGTATTTCATTGAAGACTCTTAAATAAGGATTCTGTAAACAGAATGTGGACAAAGGAATTTATTAAAAGTTATTATTTTTCTTTCACCAGAGTGGTGGTCTAACACTAAATCTAATATAACGGTTTATCCAAAATGCTATAGGTCAGTGTGGTATAAATTTCATTAATGATAAGCGCTTCATTCAAAGTAGCTCAGAGGCTTTTGTGCGACTATCACAAAGCAACAAATATTACTACTAGTATTGTGACTGTCAAACTGTGGCTTCCCACGCCTGAGACTAAACATTGTCAACCTAATTCATGTCATTTGCATGAATAAACTGACAGTAAACCCGGTGGCTGAGAACTGGGCCTGCTGATTATCTGGCAGTGCCAGAGTCTCTTGTTTATCAGTCTCAGCCTTGTTTTATCAGGAGTGGCTCAAGGACAGGCAGCAAGACTAGCTGCTCGCTTTCCTGTTCAAACATGTGTTTGTGTTTCCAGCCTTCCACCCACCACAGTTTGAGAAAGATCAATGTGTGTGACAAAGACAGCAACGCCCACTCCTTAGAGATCCTCTCTTCTCAGATATCCCAAACACACTGCCCCCCCACCCCTGCTCCACCCTCTCTGCCAGGCAGTTGCAGGACAACCACTCAGTCTTCATAGTCATAAAGACACACAGGTCAATATAGGTAGAAACACTTACGTATGAAGAGGCCATGTCTTATCAATGAAGTCTGATGAGTTTTCATTTTCCATTGGGGCTGCAACTAATGATTATTTTCATTATCGATTAATATGGCGATCAGATTCTCTATTAATCGATTAATCATTTGGTCTATTAAAAGTCAGAAAATAGAGAAAATGTCAATCCCAGATGTCTTTCTGTGATTGTCAGATGTGAACAATTACTTTTAACGATTGATCTATTAACAAAATAGTTGGAGATAATTTTTTGGTTGATCAACTAATTGATAATGTACAGTGTGAGGAGAATAAAATAAAAGTGAATACCTGTGTGTCCTAAGTGACAATTATCACCTATTACCATGATGCCTATTGAACAAGCTCTACAGGCTGGGACTAGCCTAGAGCTCTGGCCTTAATTAAAAACAATGGTCCACATGATTCTTCCCACTTCAGGACCATAATACTATTTTTTTCCATAACACATTGTATAGTCCCTACTTTGTAATAAGCGTTCCCCCTGTAAACCAAAGACAAACCAGCTGGGTTATCAATAGAACTGCTAAAAACAATTAAAAAAAAGAGGATGTATTTCATTTAACGTCTTCCCTTATGACTCATCTAAAAAAATAAACACTGAGACATTACAAAATAAGAGCTCTGAGATTACAGCAGTGCTATCTACATCAGGACAGCGGGGCTTCCTTCACTGGCATCTTTATTAACAGCTAGCCGACAGCAGCCTGTGCTGAGTGTCACCACCCCTAAGCACAGCTTTAGGAAGCATATGGCGGGCGTGACAGCTCCACTCGTTAGAAACCGCAGAGAAGAAAGAGATGAAAATTTGTCTCTCTCTCAGGTCTCTCAGGTCCACTAAGGGCTATTCTTGACAGTGACATTGTATACGTAAGGTCAGCTGGAGGGCTCAGTTTTAAGCTAGTACCTATACTTCATTATGAGTTGATTCAAGCTACAACAGGATATGATTATAGAATATGTTTATGTACCTACCCATAATTGTATTTTCAACAATATTCAACAGTGTCCGTCTGAAACGTACTGAAGGAATGTCACGTTAGCCCCGCTTTGTTTAGCAACGTTAAAAGAGAGTTACAGAAACCCACCTTCCGGGAACCTTTGCGTTTCTCCTCCAAAAATTGATCCTGTTCTCGGTGGCCATACTCGGATAACACAACCCCCTTCAGACCGACACCGAGACCGGCCCCTCGCACGAACAAACCATAGGGAAACCGTTTTCTGCGTTTCACCGGCGACAACTCTTCCCCACTCGGCTTCTTGTGCTCTGCCTCTTCAGAAGTTTAAACCACCGGTAGATAGCGTTATTTAGCTTTCATATGCGATGATGTCTGATACGAAGCACTGGAAGCCGCCATCTTGGAGCACATCCGACCGAAGCGTGTGATTGGCGCGTGAGTAGAACAGGTGCAGTGACAGTAACCAATAGGAGGGCAAGGTGGAGTGACGGTCAGGGATGCTCGTGCAGGCAGATTTGAGGGACACTCTGGCGATACTACATTTGAAACTTCATGCTTGTAGGGAGATGTTCTGTTGGAGCCTAATGTTAAAAGATAAAGTTTTTGTTGGGACATGTTAACACCTCCATGTTCATATGTTTGACTTGAGCAGGCAGGTGGGGGGAACTCCTACAACCGGAGGACATGGGTTCAAACTCTTGTGCAAGCAACCGTCGACACAGAGAGAAAGGTGTTGCTACAAATCCTGCGACCCATAATGTTCAGTGACCCGTCCTGATTAGGCACGACAGCTCTATAATACTATTGGTAGTGCCACTTTAAACGTGTTTATCATTCTTCATCACATTCTGTATTTCGGAGCAGACATGATTAGTCATGATTTGTCCTGTATGATAGTAAACAAAATGTAAGGTTTCTGCTTAGGCTCTGCACAGTTTGTGTATTTTCCTCTTTTTTCTATACAAATGATTAATAGAGAAGTAGGCTCTATTTCCATATCCATAGGTCTATTTATATAGGGGGATTACGTTAAACATTTTGATGGCAAAAATGTTGACCCCATAATATTCATATTGGATCTCAAACTGTAAAGAAAAAAAAATGGACCCAATGGGTCATAGATTTCGTTGTAACACCTAACCTGTACCTTTGTCTGTCGGACCTTGCAACGGGAACAAACAATCATGTATCATGAAATTAAGAAGTCTGAAATTGTAACCCAGTGCAGTGCTACCTGACATGTCTCTTTACTAGCTGTTCTACAGCTATATCAAGCTATACAAACCACAAACTGACACACAAATCAAAAACTTCCTCTGTATTATGACTCATGTATCTTATTTGATGCTAAGCAATTACTTCTCTTTTTCCCCCAGATGCTGCATCTCGATCCTCCGTCCACACGAGGGCAGGCATTTTCTTCTACACTGAGAGAGCTTTGGTTCAAAATTAAATCAGTTGAACCGCCGCCTATTTACTGTAAATGTTTACAAAGTGAGTTCAACAACAGGTAGCTGTTAGTACAGAAGGTGTCACAGCCTGCATGCAATTCACCGACTCGTCATTTGTTGATGAACTAAGTCATTTTATTTCCATCATTGTTTATTAGATCCAAGGACCCCAGTGACTTACACAGCACTTTTTGATGTCCCTTTGTCCTATTCAAATACAGGCAAATGAAGGTTTTGGAAACTTGACTGATTTTTTGTTTTACATGCCAGCTTGTATTTGAATTGCAGGTGCTCTCCTGTGTCTGTTTGTTTAGGGAAATCTCTGTAGTTCCCCGCCTGTCTTCACCTTCTACAGCACCAACAAACTTCAACTGACAAAATCCAGGTGAGAGTTTATATTTGGGTTGCCTGCTGTCCTACTGTAGTATTTTTACAGGCTAGGAACAACATGTATGTTGTGGATCCCTTGTCATTACGAGTGGAGAATAGCTCCATTCACACATTTTCTGGGAATATCCATTTTTAATTACTTTTTTAGAGAGATTTTGAACCTTGCCTCAAACTGGTCTTGTGACTTTTTGTCACTGCGTTGCTTTTGGTGTGGCCTGCTCACTAAGGAAACCAGTGGTGTGTAAGTAGTAGGCTGAGGGGAGATACACTAATACAGTCACAAGACGGGACAATGGGGAACTGTGTGTGGGACTGCTGGAGTTGCCTGGGGCACAACTGTTTGCTTTGAACTTCCTGCCAGACCACTATGGCTTCTCATTTTATTTATTTTTAAATTGGAGACATTTCTTCTCTAGGTATTAACTAAGTATCTGCTGTAAATGCAAATGTGATTTAAAAAATATATATAATTACAACAACTAACCTGTACTTTTATCTAATCTGACTTTGCATCGGGGAAAAAAAATCATATATCATGAAATGAAGAAGTCTGAAATTGTAACCCAGTGCAGTGCTACCTGACATGTCTCTTTACTAGCTGTTCTACAGCTATATCAAGCTATACAAACCACAAACCAGCAGTATACACTGCAGACAGATGCTTTTTCAAAATAAGTGTATAATGTGCATCCTCGTGGCACATGCTCAGTGGAGTTGAAGCCCCCAGCTATAGTTTGGTTTGTGTGACCCCCTTGTTTCGCTCTGCCTCTCACCCCTGAAAGGAAAGCATTGTGACTTATTCTTTTCCTGAATGCTCAAGTGTCATCAGAACCACTGCGACAGCATTCTTTAAGAAAAGAGGAACTTTTTTATCTTTGTTGTGATGTACAGCTTTTTTCAGGTTCAGAGAAATGTTGGGGAGTTGTAGCTAAAAGTTTTTAAAGAAAAGTTGCACAGAACATTTTTTTAAGTTAAGTCAGAATCAAATTTTTAAGTGGGAGTTTATTTAAAGCTTTTATCAGAAGAGGTAAGTGTTTTATTTCTTCATGTCACTTATGCTTTACTTAACTTTACACTTTAACATTTAACATTTTATTTTAAGTCCCCCTTTAGGATTTAAAAGCACTATATAAATATTGAATACAGTACATACATCTGCAGATACAAGTACATACATCATAGTGAGTTATAAACCAGTAATTAAATGTTTGTATGCTGCTTATGAATTCTAAATAGATGGACTTGAAGTAAAGTCATGTACAACTTTACTCCTTTTACATTAAAATGAGTCACATGAGAGCATTGTTTTGATGGTATAAATAAAAGAAGCAAACAAACCATTTTTACCCCGCTGAGGACTGTTTATAATAACACAACTAGGGAAATGTAATTACATTTCTCAAGAAAATGGCTACACTGTGGCGGATGATAAAAGAAACCCTGATTTTTTTGAGTTTCCTCTCCAGGCACATGGTGATGTATAGCCGAATTCTTCATCTCAAGGTCAATGGGTCGTCAATAGCTGTGCTCCCACGCTCTGACCGTGACCAGGCCATGAAGGATGGAGAATTCTCTGAGAAAGGTAAGACAGATGTCTGAGTGTGTGTGTGTGTGTGTGTGTGCGTGTTTACTCTTCCCTCCTCTTACCATTTGACCTTCATACATGCCATATTACTGTAGAACTACAATGTACAGATTAGTCTACATCGATGATTCCTACATGCTTCATCTAGCACTTGTAGATTTCCCCACTAAATAGTTGCAAGGCATAATGAGCCTTCTGGTAACAGAAAACTGCCTGTAAATCTACTTACTTGCCAGAAAAAGACCAATTCTGGAGAGTGCAGCAGTAATTCACTGTTGTGTGCATCCAAGATTTATACCTCAGTGACACCTGTGTCTGTGTGTATATGAGCTATCAAACTGTAGTGT
>CALSBV010011210.1:1005794-1016885 GCA_943590825.1 Bovichtus diacanthus | reverse complement strand
ACACAAGCATCACCTTCCTGCATACAAACATAAACACTCTTTTGCCATCTCTCTCTCACCCCGGCGCACCTATCTACCCACACACACACACACACACACACACACACACACACACACACACACACACACACACACAGACACATTTTACAGAGTAAATATAGAGCGGAGACACTGTGGCACAGTGACCTGCAGAGGAACCTGCACACTTTGCCTGCTAGTTCCACAGAGCCCTGTGCTTTCTGGAAAGCCATGCAGTATTCATGGCTCAGTCAAAGGGATCCTTGAGGCAGGTTGGTAGAAACAGCAAACACGGTGGAAGTGCGCTGCAAGCAGCTCAGCAGGGCACTGTTAGTGTTACACAATATGCATGGTGGATCCACTGTGTGTTTTTGTGTTTGCTACGTGATCTGCGAAGTGGAACGGCTTCTTTTCCCAAACTGTACATCAATTTGATATTTGAGAATGCAGATCCTGTTTTTCTCTTTTTAGTATGGTCGTGTCTTTATACACTGTTACACACGTGCACGTGGGTGTGTGTTCGTGTGACTGCCTGTTTCATGAGCACGTGTGGTCGGGTGTTCATATTTCATGTGTTTGTATGTGTCCTCTTAACGCTCTACTGCCTGCTTTGAGAAATAGGTCCATTCCTCATTATTACCCCAAAGGCTGTCTGAGTGTGGACTGTCTCAAACACACACACACACACACACACACACACACACACACACACACACACATACAGAGGGAGCTCCCTATGACCCACATTCATCAGATCCAACCCTGTGGGGCCTCCAGGGAGCTTCAGGGGAGTCGAGCCCCCAGCATGTTGTATCGTGGCTGGGACTCTGAGATATGCAGCCCCTGAACTCTGGTGCTTCCCTCCAGAGGAACTTGCTCACTTGGAGCTTTAAACTAACTCTTAAACTATAACTCTAACATTTTTTCAAGTCTATCACAACACAACACTCACATACCCAAATTTACATTGAGATGTCTTTTGGTCGTTAGTAATGTTTCCTCCAGCCCACGTTGCCCATGATAAAGAGATATCTTAAATCTGCATTTTATTTCTAAAATCTATAGAAGTCTATGCGAAAATCATCCTACAAATTATGAGCTCAGTAAAAATGTTCATAATGAGTTTAGGGTCTCAATCTCTAGTTCAAGGCCCTTCAATACAACATGATGTTCATTGTGTAAATGATGGTCCCATTTAGAGTAAAATACATGATAATGCAGGGTATGCTTTGGGGTGGGGCTACCTTGTGATGGACAGGTCGTTATTACTTATAACTTCTTATATACAGTCTAAAGTTTGTGCAAATCTATCTTGTAGATGTTGATATACTTCAATTCATTAGTAAAACTTTTACTTTGTGGTGACACTAGAGGAACATTTAGGGAATCACTGAAAGAATAGAAAATAATGGAGAATCACACACTACAGGATATTATTAAGATTATCGTGCTAGAGGGAGCAATGCCCCACCTGCCGTGATCTCATGGGGACACGCTTTAAACAAAATAGAGACTGATGTGGTGCAACAACTTGCTGTAGTATTGCTTTGCAGTGAGAAAAAAAGCAGAAAGCTAAACAAGTAAAATGTTGATGAGGAAATGTTTGACACGATCAACACAGGTTGTCTATTCTTCAGCAAGAATTGGAGGTGAGATTTTAACGGTCGGTATTAATATCTGTCACAATTGTATGCTAGCTAAGGTTAGAATGTGTACCGTTGCTTGTCAACACCGTCAGGTGCTCCGGCTTGTCTCTCTCATTGGCTATCGTGGTCGCACTCTGAAACGTAATCATCCAGATTTGAACTCCTGAATATCAAAAATGTTTTTAATGATCGGGGTACCCCCTAATGAGTGCGCCTACACTGGATCTGTTAACCCCTCACAGTATAATCTGCGCCCAACATAAGTACCCACCAAGGAGTTCTCCTCCAATTGTCGGGAGGGGGGAATAAATCAGCCCAAAACTCCTGTAAGTCACAAGGGTTCATCCTCTGGGGATCATGTATATCTGTAGCAAATTTCATAGCAATCCATCCAATAGCTGTTGAGATTATTAATGATTATTAATGAATGAATAATATATGAGTGAGTGATTTTCTGCCATGTGCTGCATTTAAACTCAAGTAATTCCCTTGAGTGCGCTGTTGTTTTTTTGCACTGAAATAATATAAGGATGATATTTTTCTTTTTACCAGATAGTTTACAGCGAAGTGAGTGTTTATGTGTGAGTGTTTATGATATAAGTGTTTTTAACATTAACTTGCTGTGAGATTAAAAAGAACAAAACAAACATTTCTTTCACCCCTATAAATCACTGAAGCATAATGTGAGCAATAATGAGTCATTTAATGCAGTTTTACGATCAGGGATTTTAAGTTGTTTGTTAAAGACGAGATATAACGGGGGTTTTCTCTTTATGAAAAAGTATAGTTTTCAAACTTCTCCAAAGTCTCACTGAGTCAAAAGACTTGAGACAAAATGTATTTATCTCCTCATTATGGATGTGAAACACATCTCCCACCAGCACAAAGTCTTTTAACAGCCACTTTGTATGAGCTCAGGTGTCACACAAAGTTGTCTTGTTTTGCAACAGAGTGCCACTTGTGACAAACTGCAAACTTTTCAACCAAGTTAGAGAATAGGCACTTTGATACTTGAATCTTTAGGTTGCCGCCTTCCTTTCTCAGACCAGGTGGGCGCCATTGAGAGGGAAATCTCCTCTTGGAGGGTGCAAGTTTGGGGTTGTAACTCATGAACGGGATGACTTTGAAAACACACAGGCTGCCGACTGAGTGAGATTTGTAGACACTGAGCTCCTTTGCGGTTGCGTTCTTCAGCCCTCATGAATAATTCGACAGCACCGCTTGTCACTGTCGTTGTTGTTGTTGTTGTTGTCGGCTGTGGTGTCATTCCTGTCTGAGAGACACGGAGGAGACAGAGGACTCTTTACACTTCAGTCTCCTCTGCACTTCCTTTTTCATTCACAGGCAGAGGAAGCAGCGGGGCTGTGTGTCTGTATGGGAGAGAGAGAGGGAGGAATCATGTCTGCCTGTCTGGCATAATGGCCTGTTTGTGCCCCAGGAATGGTTTGAAGGAAGGAGGACAGGGAGGAGAAGCAGGGAAGGAAGGAGTAAAGGAGGTCTTAAGTAAAGAAAAACCTGCTTACTTGTTTTGTTGATTTTTCAGCTATTTTAAAGGAATAGTTTGACAGTTTGTGAGATACACCTATTCACTTTGTCGTCGAGAGTTACATGAGAAGATTTGATGCTACACTGATACAGTGAGTAATATGAAGCCAGCAGCCAGAAACTTGGAAACAGCAAGCGGATCAGACCGCATATTGGTGCATTATCTAAAGCTCTTTGACACATGCACTGCAACTCTGAAATGATCTATTATATTACCCAGAGGAGCTGTATTTAAGAACGCAAATGTCCGAATCATCCGGACCGGACATTTAACACAATTTACCCTGCCAGCTCCGTAGTACAAAGTCCATGTAATGTCCATTTGAGCCCATTTGTGGAAAAGAGGCGCTCATTGTCTGGAGAATTCACAGTGAGCGTGTTGATGACGTTTCTATCACGGCAGTCGTGAAACCGGAGGAACATTCATTTACACGAATGCTCCAACAACAATGTCTAACTGGAGAGACGACGAGGTCCGGGAACTTTTGTCAGTAAGGGACGATGCTGAAATTGTCAGACAAATTCAAGGAATGGCAATAGACTCTGTCGTTTATGACCAAATTACAAACAGGCTTCGTGACCACGGTGTAATCCTTTGTCATTTCCCTCCTCCTTCACGCTCTACCCAGGCGCCACCTCTTGCCTAAACCAAACAGAGTATTTCCAGTAAGTGAGAGACATGGACAATATCCTGTTGTGTGAAAGGCTAACTCCAGACAATGTGCGGACATGATTCTCCGGATATTGTCCGGACTTCATACGAGAGAACGACTTAACTGACTGAGAAGAGACAGTCATCGGCCAATCTATCAATATGGTCATTTTTAGATTTACTACAACAGTCATCCAGAGGTCGGGTTAACCAAATATTTTCCCTAATTGACCCGATTTATAAAATATAATGACAGAAAATTCTGATGGCTGTCCGTCATTTTGACAGAGTAGAACACTGACAGAGGGAGATCGACCGTAACTTTGAGTCATTCACAGCGCGTCTCCTCTCTTCTCTGTGAGGAGCGCTGGTGCTGCTGGTGCAGGAGGAGCGCAGGCTGCTGGATTTCCTCCCAGGGAAGCAAGTTTTTCAGGAATGGGAAATGAAATCCCACGCTCAGAGGGTCTTGCTGATTTCTGATCACTTCCCTGGGAGAAATGTTTCCAAACTTAAACACTTTGGCTGATTCGTTCTCTGGTGTGGCAGCAGAGCGCCGCGGGTTCAGCCGTCAGAACAAAACGGCCATGAGAAGTTGTCTGTCCGAGGCAAAGACACAAAAACTAATAAAAACTAATAATAATAATTGCATTGTTCATATTTGCCTGTTTCAGGCACAATGTCTGCAGTGTTTTTCTTGGTTTCCGCTGTCACTGCGGAGAAAATAAAATCTTTCATCTGCTTTGTGAGTGTTGACATGAAAAGTGACCGCACAGTCGGTGTCTGTGTCATCTTTATTCTCCATGCCCTTATAAATGCATAATCTAAAAGCTTGTTGTTTAAATGAGTTAATGGCAATTTTATGCTATTAAATATGCCTTATTACCATAAAAAAATTAAATGAAGGGTAATAATAGATTATGACAGAAATTTTTACGACCCTGTCCGTCAAAATGACAGACAACGAGAGAGTCCGACGCAACCACAGGCAGTCATCTGTATAAAAGATAAAAAACAATAAAGGAGAAAAGGCGTAACGCTGTGGTGAGCCAGCAGAGAACTGATTCAGTGCTTCACCATTTCTAACTGAGTTCTGTATTGAGAACACCAATAATCTGTTTTTTGAGGTGATGATCTAAATGGAAACAATAAGTAAGCTTTTCTATAGCAATCATTTATGATTTCCACAAATGCAGCTTTCTACCTTCCTCCTCTCTCTGGCTTGCTTGTACTTAAATATCAACCAGTGTTAAACTCGAGGGATGCACCGATTCCACTTATTCCGCATTTATAAGCAGTATCTAACACTTACTGTAATTCCTGCTTTATAACACACTACAATGCAGTTGCAAGCATAAGAACATTTTTACCAATTACCTTTTTATTATTAATTATAACTTCTCCTATGAACCATGTAAGGGATAATGGACAGCGAGCGGTTCAGTTCATTATTGTCAAACGGAACCTTGATATTGTGAATAATATGACCCACTTGCTGCACATTATCCCGCTTATTACACAGCTACTTATTGAAGAAGTCAATAATTTGACAGAAAATATTGAATAAATATAATAATTATTTTATTAATTAAAGGTTTTTGTTGCTCCCGCTAAAAAACAAAGAGTTTAGAATGGTGTCCATAGCAGTGGTCTGTAATTTACTGCAGCGGTCGGCTATAAAGAAATAGCAGGCAGTAGAACGTGGAATAAGCGTTTGCCATGTAATTAGAGTTCATAAATGACTGATAAGCTGCAACATATTTTATGTTATATAAATACACACATGAACAAAACTTAAGAGTTATGAAACATTTATTAACTGATGCCATGTCGAGCTTCAAAGTTAGTGAATAGTAATAGTATTTGGTGGTAAGTTAGCAAAAGCGTATTATAAATTAACTCAATGTCCACTTACTAAATGTCTTCCAGAGCTTTGAGCTGCATCTCATGGCCTTCATCAGCAGATATAAGTTGCTCTGTTGTCATGGAGATTGAAAATGGTATATTCATAATGAAATCCTTCTAAATACGAAGAAATATCTATGGGTTGTATAATATTGTCTGTTTGTACACTAGTTTCTGATTCTTCACAGGAGGACACATATATTACTGAACACTTAAATTGCAACTTCATTGTAGTGTTTTATAAACCATCTTATTTTAAAGCGTTTATATACTGCTTAGAAATAATAAACAGGGTAGTTGAAATAAAGAGTTACCAAAATGTTGTTATTAAGATTTTGTAACAACAGTGACTTAGAAACAGAATGTAATCTTGATGGGCTAAATCTTACTAATACCCAGTTAGTTTCAGCATCTGCACTGATGGATGAGGCGGGTGTGACCCACTGTTGGTATTCTGTTGTCTTGACTGGTGCGTCGCTAACACAATCAGGACGACAGCAACACACCACAGCTGTGCCAGCACAGCCTCCACATGACATGTTAACATACTGATGTTTTGTGGATATAATGTTCACCATGTTCCAGGGCTGTTTATGTTCATTTTTGTAATGAAATGACATGTTATTGCTCTGCCATAATGGGTTATAGTCTTTAGAATTATTTGCCCCAAAAAAGTAAAAAAAAAAAATGTTAATCCATTTTTTAATTGCATCTATAACACAATAACAATAATAAAAACAAAGTGCAGGTGTCTGAGTAGCCTTTCCCACTGGACAAAAAAAACACTAACACCCACTAACATCTGGCTTTTGTCTTCAGTGGGAAAGGTTACAATACACATTCATTCCCGGGACAAATGACTCTGCAGTAGTCATGGTATTTATCAGCTCCAGCTTCGGTCGCTACTGAAATGCTAATTTTCACCTCTTTTCTGGCGCAAATAACATGATTGAGTGAATATATAATAAATAAAATCAAGAGGGATTTTTTTTACGTACAATGAATATGCTCTCTTCAAAGCCACCAGACTCCATTGACAGAAATAGTCATTTTACCTCGTTAGTCGTAATCCACACTTCATTCAAACTCGACAGAAACAAAATAGAACTCATCAAAACCATCTTTGTCAGTCTTTCCATTGTTTTAACAATTACCAACTCTGGTTTTAAAGATTTTGAAAGAGATACTGAGTAAGTAACCATTGTTGTTACTAACCAACGTCTGGAGAGACGTCAAACGTGACACACCACATTAGAAAAAAAAAGGCATACTTGTCTACTGGCAATGGGAGAATTAGAGTCTAATGATTATTTTTAGCTGGTTTTCCCCTCTTTAAAATAACCTGCATATCTGTGCTCATTTTGGTGACAAAGGGTAAACGTATGATAACACATATAATATGTAACAATGCATTGACTGTGGGTTATCTCATCATTCAGTGCAGTACACTGAGATGTGTACTGCCCCCCCCACACACACACACACACACAGACACACGCACACACACAGACACTGCAGTATGTACACTTCTTAAATAAAGTGAACACAATGTAGGACAGAATGAATGAGAGTCGAGAGGAGGGTGATGGTGATGGAAGGTGTGTAAGTGTGTGTGTGCGGGATGGAAGGGGGGGGGTGAGCCTCCATTTGCATGCAAATAGCAAAACGCACCACTCCTCCGCTGCAGGGATGACAAAGAGCATTCTGGGATTGCTTGGGCTTGTTTGTCATCCATCAGTAGAGAGGAGGAGAGGATGGCGGTCAGCAGCATGGTCAACAGAAACAACATGAGAGAGAGAGAGCGAGACAGAGAGAAAGAGAGAGAGAGAGAGAGAGAGAGAGAGAGAAAGTGTTAGCAAATGGTTTTTCCATCTTCAACAACAAAACACAGATCAAGGACAAAGGATGGACAGTGAGCTCTGTTTCACTTTGCTGGCCTCTCTCTCTCCCTCTCTCCCTCACTTACTCGCCCACTCCACGTCTTTCCACCATTCCCGTCTCTATCTTCCCCATCTTTCTGTGTACTTTGCCTTCCATCCTATGCTATTTCCCATAACTCTGTTTTACACCCCCCACCCACTCCCCCCCTCCTTCTCCCCTTTTCTCCTTCTGTCTCTTCTTCGATTTCCCTGGTGGACTCTTACAGTAAACTGCCTGCGTAATTTAAATGCAGTGCCTTCCTTTTCAAATGGATGGCGTGCAGGACATGAAGAGGGAGAGGAGAAAAAAGGGGAAGGGCGGGGGGGGGGAGCAATGCATCCCATTATAACATATATCGAGGGGGCTTAGAGCACAGGCTTTATGACAGAGGCCTTAATTAGCCAAATAAACCAACTTGGATCATGTTGTCAAACCTACAGAAACACTTTGATTCTGAAGTTTGGGTTCTTCTGTGGTGCATGCATTTGTTTACATGTTCATTTGTGCAAGATGCAAACGGGACGCGTTCAGGCACAATATTGAGTCGTAGGTCACCTGTGAGTTGGCAGTGCTCAGAGCCCAACACACAACCACCGTAGTTACATGTTTAAAATGGAAGAAAATGGATTTGAAACCTAAAAACACACCTCGGGCTGCTGTATGAGTGTAAAGTACAAGTGAAATGAGAGCTGTTCTGCGACCTGTGTTTACACTTAGATTGATTAAAGAGAAGTGTAATTGTTCCATGAGATGTACGACTAAAAAATGCGGCTGAAACACTGTTTCTTTTGTGCATATTACAGTACATTTGAGTGGTGATGTGATCGCTTATTAAAAAAAACAAAAAAAAACGAACTACATAGTGACTACGAATCCTTAAACTGAACGGAACAAAATGACAGTCTAGATGACAGCGCTAGATGTCACAGTGGTTTGAGCAGTGATGCTTTCACTTACTGCTGTATGAAGTCCATTTAAACAGTGATGCGTTCACTTCCTGTTGTGCGTATTGAAGTGCACTTGAACAATGAAGCGATTGCGTGGCTTAGGAAAACGTTAATGAACTCCAGTACATAGTCAGTGACTCTGAACCTTTAAACTGAAGTGAAACAAAAGCATTGGAATTAGTAAAGTGATTCCTAATGTACACATCTAATGTGAACAGAAGTAAATGTGTTTGCATACGTTTGTGTAAGAGTTAACATGCCTGCTTGTGTTTGAAGAGTCAAGTCTTGCTATCACCAGTAGTCCACAGCATGACTTACTATTTCTCTTCCTGGCCTTAAAGACAATATTAGTGTGTGTGTGTGTGTGTGTGTGTGTGTGTGTGTGTGTGTGTGAGAGAGAGTGTTAGAGTCAGTGACTCCTCTCCCATTGTTGATCTGGATTCTCTATCTTGTTTCTCTGCATCTGTTTTCTCTTTGATGTAAATGTTGCCAGTCAATAGCGAAATGAGGAGGACTTTTCCATTTACTGTAAAAGAACTGGATTTTTTTTTCTCTCTCTCTGAAGTGCATTAGCTACTGTTGCATCAGTCTTTTGTTGTTTTGATCATTTCACTCTAGGTTTTGTTCCCTCTGTTATCACTGCATTGTATTATTTCGGGATCATTCATTTTCTTTTCAAAATGTGATTTTCTCCCTTCAGGACTAATTGGCCTTGTTGAAAGTGCAGAGCCAAGCAGGCATAGCCAGGGTTTACTCGTTATTTATGCCACTAGCGTTTCCTTCAAGACAATATCTTTGTCAAAAGAGATGATTTATCAATTGGACTGTGATTTCAAATGAGTAAACTCCTGTTCTGTACTAGTGCCGGTGTAAACACAATCAACAACAACTTGAACCTACAAGGAGAAAAACATCCGCCAAGATGCTTTCACGGCTCCGCGCGGCTTGATACCAAGTGTTAACAGATCATAGTTTATTTCTATTTCTCTTCCTATTTTAGTTTTATTTAGCTTTTTATCTTATCTTATGTTATCTTATCCTATATACCAGGGGTCCCCAACCACTGGTCCGCGGAGCAGTACCGGGCCAGGGATCATTTGGCACCGGACCGCACAGAAAGAATAAAACGTTATTATTTTTTTTTTTGTATTGGTAATATTTATTGTAAATATTTTTATGTATTATATTATATATATATTACAATTGAATAATAATATAAAAAAAGTGCATCATATAAAATGGAATAATTACATTTACATTATATATGTAATAACTAAATTATATGTTTTGCAATTTATTGTGTGTTTTGTTATGCCCCCCCCCCCGACCCGTAGAAAAATTGTCTTGCATTAAACCGGTCCGTGGTGCAAAAATGTCGAGGACCGCTGCTATATACTCCTGCTGATTAGGTGAAAATGGAAACGGGTGAGGAAGTGGGTGGCGAGGTCAGGTGGTGAAACAGGGTTATTGGAGGGCAGGAGGGAGTGGCTGTATCTGGAATGACATGAGAGTTAGTTGAGCAACATAAGGAATGAATGAATGATCAGGATGGCGTTGTAACACCCACAGTGCTCTGTGGAAGCCACAGTTTCCTCAACAAGCCATATGGTCCAATACTAATCTGAGCCTTATCCTGCTGATAGCACTGAGTTTTACTTCAGTAATTAGATCTGTTCTTGGGCTGCACTGAAATAAAAACAAATTGGGCTGAAGGTGGATTTGAAACACACTTTAGTCAAAGAAGCATTTTTGGATAATCACCGAAGCAAAAAGTCAGTGTGTCCAAAAAAGCTTCCATTTAGCATGAACAGTTTCAAGTGACATTTCAAGACACCTTCAAATTAGATTTTTTTTTTTTTTTTCTAGCAGCGTCTTTTAAGGCTTCACACAGAAAATTGATGGATGAGGCCCATTGTTGAGCCTTCACAGCTCTCACTCAGATCTAATATTCTAATGCCCAACTGCTCACATGTCATGACCGCAGAGTGATCTCTCCCTGCCCTCCAGTCATCTTTTCATTGTCTCTCCACCTTGACTCTTCCTCCATCTTTACAACCTCTGCAGTGAATAGATAGGATTGTAGCTGTACTCTTGGGGACTCTTCTTTCTCTCTCTTCTTTCTCTCTCTTTTTTCTCTCTCTTTCTCTCCTTCAGATTCTTTCTCTGTCTGTTTACAGCTCAACTGTGCTGCCACTCTCTTTGTCGGTCTCTATCTCCCTCTCTCTCCCCCTCTGTCTTGTACTTTCTGCTACCCTGCTTTCTCTCCCCAGCATTTCTTCCAGAAGGGAAGTGCCTTTCTAATTACTCTAACCCTTTTGTTGTAAACTTTACACGCGGACGCTCTGAGGGGGGTCTGTTGTTCCTGGATGGAGTAGCTTTCAGGGGCCGTAATGGCTTTTACCTCTGTCTGTGCGTGTGTGTGTGTGTGTGTGTGTGTGTGTGTGTGTGTGTGTGTGTGTGT
>CALSBV010011210.1:982601-999934 GCA_943590825.1 Bovichtus diacanthus | reverse complement strand
CACATGTCATATGGGGAATGCAGGCTTCCTTGCAAACACCCACCACATTCACAGACAGACAGATTTATAGAGACACTGGATGTCCGCTTTTGTCACACAAACCTGGAGGAACCGGTATGAATTGGTTCTTCTTGATGTACTACACTGGAGGAGTGTCCCAAGTGCCCAAAGCAAAGTGTAGAAACCTTCAAAATGGATACATTTTTCCATAAGCACATAGAGTAGCACCCAGCGCTATAGGCTCCTGCACCTGCATTAAATTGGACTGGAATGGATTGAAAACTGATTCTGCTTTGTGTGTCTGTAACTTCTCCCTCTTATCACAGACTAATTATCAACTCCTATTTTCGCTTCATGGACAAAATTAGAAATTTGTTTTTCGATCTTGTCTCGGCCACCACAGCATTGTGTTCTTTTGGGGTGGGGATGTGTTTTTCTGTAGCATCAAGGATCCCAATCTCATTTTCTGCTCCGAATTACTGTCTAATGAATGTAAGGTTTTGGATTTGGAGACAGGCAGACTAGCTAATGGGTTTGTTAGTTTGTTGAGTAGCATGCCACACTCATTATTGCTTTCAGTGCTGTGATTAACTTGATTTGCAGAGCAAATCCATCGGAGAGAAGATGATGTGCTCACATATATAAATGCACGCATGCCCGTAATGTAATAATCCGATTTAATAAGTTATTAATATAGTTTGGTGCTCAGTTGGAAATAGAAAAGTGGACGGCTGAAAACACTATGGCAACTGATGATCATGTTGTGATTGATTTAATTTCATTTAGTAAGGGAACATGATGTTACAACAGTGACTAACAGGATAAGAAAGTCACTCAGGGGGACCTCTGGTAAAAAACCCAGAGTTATATTATTGTCTCACTCCTCCCTTTTAAAAGCCTCCATACCATTTGTCATTATTTTTTTAAAGATTATTTTTATGGCAGTTCTGCTTTACTACCCTGCGTATAAAAGAGGACGGCAGGAGGGATGAAAAAGATTTTTTATTTTTTTGCTGGATTCCAGCTCACATAGCCCACTGAGCCTCAAGGACATCGCATATTGCATCATTATTCTACGACACCTTTTCTTTTCCAGAGTGTTGAAAGTGAGAATATGACATAACACAAGCTCTTGAGATGCCTTTAAAGCATAAAACCACAATATGTCTATTCTAGGATGATGCTTTTTGGGTCAAGAAAAACATCTGAAATGAGTAACGTGTGAGTAAAAGAGACGATGAAGTCACTCAAGAATGTTCTGCTGAGAAATGTGACTAATGTTAGTTAGTGTCTTGTTTGGGAAGACAGTGATGCTACTGTAACATCACGCTGTCAGTGACCCCGACGGAGGCAGCTTTACACTGACAGTTAGCTGCCGAGATGAAACGATGATGTGGGTTTTTACTCATCTCTTTCATCTTCAGATATATGTCTGAGGGAGGTCCCTAAACGTCTCCTTAATGGTGTCACTGTGGCGATTATCAAGCGTCCCCCGCTTCTTCGTCAAGCTCGAGGCTGTCACCAGAATGTCAGTTGCGTCCCGTGTTACTAGTCATCGAGAGAGTTACGGCAGAGAGGACAGCTGTAGAGTGCTGTCTTTAAGGTTAGCCATCTGGACACACACCAAGTCACTCTGCCTGCTCATGCATTATATGTGTGTGTGAGATAACTTACCGTCGTAGCCAGATGAGATCTACTGACATTGTGTGGCTGTACTGTGTGCCACAGCTGCCACTGTGTGTGTGACGAGCATGTAGTGTGTGTGTGTGTGGAGGGCTGTGATGTGACTCTCTGTGCCGCCATGTGCGTGACGTGAAAGCCATCATGCCGCTCATGTGTGTAAATATGATGACCGGTGACCGGCCGATCACTCTCATATATCCGATCTTTTGCTGGTGTAGAAGTTCTTCAGCGTGAGTGAAGAAGACATAAAAGTTTGCAATTTGTAACACTGCAAACTCAAAATAAGTGTTAAAAACAAGTGTTTGATAACAAGCAGGTCTTGTAACTTCATGCGGTTTTTGGAGAAAATGTACAGTAAGTAAATACTTATTTATGATACTTATTATGATCATACAATTAAAATCCTACATTTCCATAAAAAAAAAAAAAACTGACAAAATGTTTTGTGTATGTTGTTAATTCTAGTTCTTAGTAATATATCAGAATCGGCAAAAATTGAAATCGGCAGGTCAGGTCTTTTTGAAGGTCAAATTCACACACACTGGTTGCCGAGGAATCGGTTGCATCTCTAGCAAACATGACGACACGCCCTGCCCTGCACGTGCAACAAACATTCACCGGGGAAAAGTTCACCTTCCTACGTCAGTTTGCAGGCTTTACTTTACTGTCGGCTTGCTGTCAGTCAAACATGGACAGTGACACACCAGAGGTGTAGAAAGTAGAACATTTCAGATATTTTCCCAAAGATTATTGTTTCTTCTATTTGATAATTAAAGACTACTGATACATTTAGAGACTCCTCTGACACAGTTTTGACCTCCAGAAGAGGTGACTACAGATCTTTTCCGTTGGGCTTCATCATTACCACTATCTGTACTAGAAGCACAGCCAAAGCTGCAACAGTGTGTGTGTGTGTGTGTGTGTGTGTGTGTGTGTGTGTGTGTGTGTGTGTGTGTGTGTGTGCTGAGTTACCTGCAGCGAACAGAGTCATTTATGACGCCTGGACATGCTGATAAATAACACAGCACCATCTCCTGTTGGCCACTCAACTCAGCCCCTACAGCCTTAACACCTGCCTGCCAGGAAGTACATGAAGGTCACAGGGAGGGTATTGTGTGTGTGTGTGTGTGTGTGTGTGTGTGTGTGCATACAGTATCTGCCATGTACGGATTTAGTTATGATTCAGAAACACATGCATGCGCACACACGCAAACACACAGACACTCCCTAAAAATGCAAGTTTAATGGATAAAGTCTGGAGCGTGTCTTCTCACCTGTCACCTCTCATTAGACTGCGGCATGGCGACTGACCTTGTTCGTCTTTCCTAGGGCCGCTGTGCTGAGCGGTGTGTGTGTGTATGAGTGTGTGTGTGTGTGTTCATCCAGGGGCCGGGGCCGCCTCACCCTAATGATGTGGCTGTGAAATCGGGCCAGAGCCCAGCGCCGTCTCTCATTACGCCCCTCCAAATTCATTTGCTACGTCGGTTCTGCCTGCTCATGCATGCGCCGCACGCCACTCTGCCCATGTGGCTTTACTTGTACCTGCTGTTAGTCTACAACTAATACACAAGCCAAAACGCTTAGTCTGACATGGGAAGAACAGAAATACACATGTTAATTCACACATATTGTGCGTTATTTAAATCAGAACAATATTTTATGACCTGTAAGTACAGGTCATGTCGGCTTTATTACTACAATGTTAAGGTCCTGCTGCTTAGAGTTAATGCACAGTTTCCAGCTCTGTGTGTTTTCAGTAAAAAGTGAGCTATTTTTACAAAGACTCACGTGCCTCAGACTACTTTTTGCTCTTGACCAGTGTGTTAATTACTGAGTTTTAGACATGCTAGTGGATGGATTTTGTTAGCTTTGCACAGAGCCAGGGTGGCTGTCTCCACCTGTTTCAACTAGTTGTGCTAAGCTAAGGTAGCAGGCTGCCGGCAGTAGCTTCATATTTAGCGTGGAAGCATAAGAGTTGTATTAACCGCCTCATCTAACTCTCGGTAAGAAAGCATAGTAAAAAAAAACATTTCCCAAAATGTTGAACTTTTGATTTAAAGGGACAGGTCACTCCAAAATGCATATTTTCCCTCTTACCTGTAGTGCTATTTATCAATCTAGATTTTTTTGGTGTGAGTGACCGACTGTTGGAGATGTCATCCGTGGAGATGACTGACTCGATTTGTGGTGCTCAAAGCATTCAAAAAGTACAGTTTCATGTGGGAACACTTTATTTCTACTGAACTACACCTGCCAACGAGTGAGCAGGAGCCTCTCGCCATGAACACATGCACACTTCCTTCTGCGCTGTGATACTGTTGGCAGATGTAGTTCAGTAGAAAGAAAATAGTTCCTACATGAAACTGCTCACAACCAGGTCTGTAATTTATCTTGAGCAACCAGGTCATGATTTCTGGAAAGAGACGTTGCCGTTGAGTTCAAATGTATTATTTTGGCGCTCTGAGCACCACAAGCCGAGTGTCATGCAGTTCCATTATATAGAGAGAAGGCAGACATCTCTACGGCTGATATCTCCGACACATGGCAACTCACACCAAAACCATCTAGATGAAAAGCACTGCAGGTAAGAGGGGAAATATGTATTTAGGGGAAAATGTCCTCCCATAGAAAAAAGTAGGAGGACATCAGGTGCTTTTTTTTGTGCTTTTTTTTAAGTGGACAATTTGTCACAACAGAGTATCATAAAACACAGATTTACATCCACAAAACACAATATCACTTTAAAATCTAAAAAAGACCCACATTACAAAAGACATATACACATACCAATGAGCCTCGTATGAGACTGTATTGTAATCTGAGTACAAGCCAATCTGATCTGATTGTAGCCTTCATTCTCCTCCGTCATATATTGGATCTAGCCCAAGCTGGCCTCAACAGTAAATGGCAAAGGTGTAAAAATTGCAGCAGGGGGGAGTCAGTGTCCTTGTCTAGATGGGGGATGGGATTGACAGACATCCGCATCAAGCATCTCCCCTCATGACCTTGACAGACATGGTGTTTTAGTACGGTACTTACAGCGCGTAGTCTTTGGACAGCAGGGGAAACAGTTCTGTCCTCTCGCTCCACTTGGATTTGAGGTACAAAGCTGCCTGTGGTGTGTCAACAGTCACCTTTAGTCTTTACAATAAGCCTGTATTAAACATGCAGCAGGAATCTGACGCGTGTACAGCTGATATATGGTGCACTGTGCAAATGTCAGAGGTTCTCTCCCTCTACGTTTTATCTGATCCACGGCTATCATGTGTGTGTGTGTGTGCGTGTGCGTGTGTGTGCGTGTGTTTGTGTGTACGTTGCCATTGCAGCAAACAGATGGTATCATAATGACATCATTGCACACTGGGGTTATGTTCTCCGAGGCTCAGAGCGAGAGGAAGAAATTAGGAGGAGGCATCAGATGAGTGTTTGTCAATTAATCTAAAAGAGACACAAAAAATAAAAATTCTGAGAGCTTTGAGCTCATAACATTTAGCTTCAGTTTTCCCTACTAAACGCCAACCTGCTTTTCACCTCGCCTGTTCAGCTGTTACAAATGTCAGCGCTCCCAGTTAACTGGACTTGAAATGATCTGCCCCCCCCCTTCTTTCTCTGCCTCTCTCTGTCATGTTCTTCTTCATTTGTTAAGGGTGCCCTGAGCACCTGAGTTTCTTTTTAAGAGCATCTCTTTTCCCTTCCCTTTTTTCTCTCCCTCCTCTGTTCTCATGCTCTCTCATCTTACTGAGCAGGGAGAAACCTGTCACCACACAGCATTAGTATGCTCTTTTCATATCTGTGTCTCTTGCCTCTTTTTTTTCCTCCCTCTCCTTTCCTCCCCCTCCTTCTTTTTCCCTACAAACATAAAAATAGTTTATGCCTCTGACAAGAAAATGCCTCTAATCCTGAGGTTTGTTGGAGAGCAAACAGACGCAATTGGCCACTTATTATTCTGTGTAGAATTTTCTATGTGGGGTGTTTGTGGTATCCATGGCAACAAAGTAGGGTGCACATATCCCCCCTGTCACTGAGCAGAATGGGAGGGGAGAGGATGAAAAGAGGCGATGAAATAACACACTGAAATGCACGGGGCAAGATATAACCTGTTAGTTCAATAGCTGCTGTGTGTGTGTGTGTGTGTCTGTGTGTGCGTGTGCGTGCGCGTGCGTGTGTGTGTGTGTTTGTGTGCGTGCATGTGTGCGTGTGTGTGTGTGTGTGTGTGTGAGCGTGCGTGTGTGTTGCTGTTAGTCAAGTATATGATGGTATTTGCGCACCTGCATATAGCTGTTAGCTGTCACACAATCAGATTTGCATTTCTCTGATTGCGTACTTGCATGTCTGTGTGTGTGTGTGTGTGTGTGTGTGATAGGTGGAGCTTGTGAGAACTGGAGTTATTAGAAAGAGAGACCCATGTGTGTCTTAATGCATGCACATGCACATATGGATCCAGCTGCCATTACAGCCTTCTCTTCAGCTGGGTGGGATGTCACAGGGAGATAATCTTTACCATAACGAGTCTTTCACATGTGCACCTTCTTTTCATTGGCCTACAACAGACCCTGCCACTCCATCTAACACCATGGAAATCAATGAGAGCCGGTCGGAGTAGTGTGAAGATTGAGCTGCTGTCAAAGTACTTTGCATGCTAAAAACTAAAGTGAGCGGGAGGAGGCGCGGGGGACGGGAAATTGTTGTGTTGCTGGGGAGGATTTGCATCGTGATTTTATGTATGTGAATATAGTGTGCCACTTTTCTTTCTGTGTGTGTGTGCACATTCAGATACATATTTAACTGAGTCCTCTGTTCCAATTTCCTGCCTCTGTTCTGCTCTTGTTTTTTCTCTTTTCATTTCACCTCAATCTCCTCTCTTCTCTTCTTTTTCTTCTCTTCTTTTTCTTCTCTTCTCTTCTCTTCTCTTCTCTTCTCTTCTCTTCTTCTCTCTCCTCTTTTCCTCTCTCCTCCTCTCTTCTCCTCGCTTCTCCTCTCCTCTTCTCTCTCCTCTCCTCCTCTCTTCTCTTCTCCTCTCTTCTTTTTCTTCTCTTCTTCTCTCCTCTTCTCTTTTCCTCTCTTCTCTTCTCCTCTCTTATTTTTCCTCCTCTTCTCTCCTCTTCTCTCTCCTCTTCCTCTCTTCTCCTATCCTCTATTCTCTTCTCCTCTCTTCTCCTCTCTTCTCCTCTCTTCTCCTCTCCTCTCTCCTCTTCTCTTCTTTTTCTTATTTTCTTCTCCTCTCCTCTCCTCTTCTCCTCCTTCTCTCCTTTGCTGTCAAGGAGAATAAAAACAAGATAATAATTTTCATCAACAAATACAATTCTTTCTAACGTCCAGTCTATTCTCGTCCTTGTTAATCTATCTTTTCGGCATGTGCTTGATCAATGAACTGACGACTGTTGAAGGGTTGGACTCTGGGGTGAGAGGTCACGGGTTCAGAGGTCACGGAGTGTGTGTGAGTGCTGAGTGTCGAGGCCGTGACCTCGTCCTGCTGGAGGCTGACCTGGATGCACTTTCTTCATTTAATGCCTCCGCACAAACTGACAGGTCTATGTTAAAGTGGTAGACGGTGTGTGGGATCACCTAATCTGAGATTATACTAATAAGTAGATCAAATAGTATTTTAGCAGTGATGTTTCATTGTATGTAGAATATCATCTGCTGCTTTTTCACTTTGAGTTGTCACACTTCTATCAATGTACGTTTTGTTTTAGTAGACTTTATGTTCCCCTTGTTTTTAGGCAGAATATGAAAGGATCCCAGTAGAGCATGTTAAATAAAGTGCATCAAGTTTCAGATTTTCAGTTTCAAAGATAAGTGGCACTAAGGGGAAAAGAATTCCTTGTTTCTGTTTGTTTTCCGAACACCTCCTGAAGAGAGGCTGGTATGCGTTCGTATTTTTGTTCTTTTCATGGATTTAAATAACCTAAACCAATAATTTAATAGGTTCAGACCACTAGAATACACACACCCAGAAATCCATAAGCTAAAGTTGAATCAAATATGATCAAATATCAGAGATTAGGGTTTTGTCTCCTTTCTGATCTCAGAACTGCGATTAGAGAACACATCACATAGCCTTTGAATCTGGCGTGCGACATCGCACAAAATCAGGAGACAGTGTCGTGGCAATGTTCCCAGGTGATTTCCCCAGCTGTGTCTCTTATCCAGTAGCTGCACAGCATGTTCCTTTCTGCTTCCTGCTCTTCTTTTTATCTGTCACCCTCTTAGCATTGTAATTGAAGATTAATAGAACCACAAGTCCTGTATCGAGTGAATAGTAAATTGCTTGGATTATTCAGCACTGTCTTGTAATCTCTGTTACCAGTTTTAGTCCACTGTTAATGTCAGCAGACTGTAACCTGAGGTGAATGCAAAAGTCTATAAGGACGATACGATATACGATAGTCTATCTGGTGATATTCTATATTTTGTTATTATGATTATCTTATTTCTCTGTGTCATAGAGCTCCAATGTTGCCCAAAAACTATTAAAAACATCAGTGAGCCACACTGTTGCACTGGGTGACATGTTATTTTGACTTAATCCCAAATACTCACTACTGTGTATTAATCCGCAGACTAAAATAGTCCCTAACAAATTACACATTTTCCACCTGTTTGAGTAACATTTGCTAGAAACTGCTAGTGCCCATCTGTTTTAGTGAATTATTGAGCCTTCAGAAAAAATTAAATGATGTATGTGTGACCCGTTTTTAAAGTCTTCACTTGGGGCTTGGGCAGTGTAGGGAAGTGAGAACGTATTGAGAGACGGACTAAAGGCCTGCTCACACCACATTCATTGGAATGAATTCATTTTGCTGTGACATTGTGCCGTTCTATATGCTGGTGT
This sequence comes from Bovichtus diacanthus, assembly GCA_943590825.1. Taxonomy (NCBI): domain Eukaryota; kingdom Metazoa; phylum Chordata; class Actinopteri; order Perciformes; family Bovichtidae; genus Bovichtus; species Bovichtus diacanthus. The sequence continues at coordinate 991,416 of CALSBV010011210.1, read as the reverse complement.
GACCGAGCCTGAGCACATCATCCTTTAACTTCTCCCTCTTGGGTTTTGTTACATCACCTGCACTGAGCTATCCCTTTCCTCTGTGGGTTAGGGTCTGAGAAGAATTACAAGAAACATCTTGCCTCATGTTCTTACCTTGAACTTTTCTTTCAGTTTTTTTTACCAACAGATAATCACTTACCTCTTGACCTTTATCCATAAAATGCCAGCCTGGTCTCCTAAAAATGCGATCCTGAATTATATGTTTTTGAGGGAAATTTATTTTCTCCCGGAACGTACTTAACATACGTTGGTAACTTAAGTTACGCAACAAACGTACCAATTATAACCCAAACCACAACCTTTTCCTTCACCTAACCATGTAGTTCTAATGTCTAAACATAACCAAGTAGTTTTGTTTTAATTCACAACGTTAACCACATGTTTAAAACTGAGAGCAAAAATCCTCCTTGAAACATAACTAGGAAAGCAGTTTTGTTGTGTGGGAAACTCATTTTGAGAAGACAGGGTTGAAAATGGACAATCAGCAGTGTTCACTGCCGCATTAAACACAGAATATGTGTAAATATGTTTAGCACAGCGCTCAAAGAAAACAATGCAAACTAATTTTTTGAGCCACCTGCAAACACTGCATCTGGTGACCCCGTACCCTTATTTTCACCCCCGTCCTCAGCCCTAAACCACCCACTGATTAAAGCTGTGAAGTATCCTGCAACACAGGACAGGAATCAATAAGTGAATTAGACTCCACTTTCAGCTTCCTCTCCAGCCAGCCGCTCCCCAAACCAGCTGCCCGGGATAATGGGGAGTGTGGGCTGAGTGGAGGAGGCTGCGGGACAAACAGGTTCTAAGTTAGTGTGATATACTGCTGTGACACATTATCACTACACATATATCCAACAGTATGTGACGCTACAGGGGTGTAGCTCAGGGGTGTAGCGTTCCCTTTAAAGTAGGGGGCGATACTACAGATACACGCTTACCAGACTCAGCAGGGTGCTGCTTAGTCGCCAGGGAGAGGAGCACTTTGACTTGATGTGGTCATCATTTGTGTCTGTTTATTTTGGTCTATTGTGGTGACATACTTGCTGCAAAGCACTTAATGCTGCAGCTCTTCCCAGAAATCATTTATCAAGCAGCGTTGTGGTCACTGTGACATCACTGCCCCCTTTTTTCTCTGTCTGTTCACCCACAGAGGTAGCTCTGCTCGTGCTAACCGCCCCGTTTTGGCCTTTTTCAAAGCAGACATTTTGGCTTGTAGGAACAGCACAGGTGTTACCAACAACATCAACGGTGGCTCTGTTGTATTCAAGTGTCCCAGTAAGTCGTGACGTGCCGTCATTCATTTTATTATTTACACCTGTGCTGCTCCGACTATGATGCGTACACATGTGTTCCATGTCAAAGGCATATTACAATCATCAACATTCATTCCCATATACATGTTTTTAAACAAGAAGAGACATACAAAGGGAAGGAGTTTGTCCCATAAATGTTTGAATACCTAAATAACAAAACTTGAGAAAGACAATCTAAAAGTAAGGGTTAAATGGAATGGACATATAGGATAATAAGACATTTATAATCAGGGGACATCACGAAACTGTTGAATAGAGACAGATAAATAAGATAAAATACAGACAATGTTGTAAATATAGTAACTTCACCAAAAGAGATAAAGAATTCGATACTCTCATATATATATATATATATATATATATATATATATACTTAACTCGCTCCAAAAGAACGTCATTATATGGAAATGGATAAATCAGGAGATCTATCAAGTTTACAAGAAGCATTTAGGATCAAAATCTTTAATAAAGCCGTATCTTGTACTTCACACATTTATCATTGCACTCCTAACACTGTTGAGTCAATTGGACAGTTTAAAGAAATAGCATCACAAACAATGCAGCATTTTTTTTTCATTCTTGTTTTGCTCTCTTGGTTTGTTCTCTGCTTTTCTAACAGGTTTCTTGCTTTTGTCCTCGCCTGTTGATAAAATCCGGCAAATAATTAGAATTGTGTGTTCTTTTATGTACGCTGTAATAATGTTATTGGAAATAAAATAGAAAAAAAAGATTGCTTTTATGTACTAACGTGGACTGTATCCAGCAATAATTTGCAATAGAAATATTATTTGGAAAAAGAAAACATTTAATGCTGCAGAACCAGAAATATTGTCTTTTTTTATTCCTTGTCAAAACCCGGCACCTACATTTCCCACAATCATGACACAACAGTTTGTTGAGAGATTGGTGTGTGTTATACTAGCAGAGCCTTTAGCCTGCAGCAGAGATGAGCAGAAGAGAGAAGAACTCACTTCCTTTCTAACTCCACACCTCCAGATTTTTTTCACTATCAAACTTGTAGTCTTCAGCCCAATGGACACGCTTGACAACACTTGAGGACATTTATCAGACTTCACACAGCCTCCTCTGGAGACATTAAAGGCTTTATACAAATGTATTCAGATATGCAGGAGTACTCCCGAACACCTGTACACACATTTGGTGTGTAAAAGAGTTCCCCTTTAAAGTTTTCAACCAGGACATCCAATACTATCTCCTGCTAAGTAGCAGAAAATGACTACTTCTTTTTGGGTAGGAAACATTTTGGATATCTAAGCAGCGTAAAAATGAAATAAGATGATTCTTCTCTAAAAACAGCGACTACCATTACCATCAGACCACTCATTCCGACATGATGATATACAGAACTAAACTAGAAGGGGACTTTGAGAGCACAGACCTCCACCAAGGCTGTGAAGAAAAATGCATGCAATGCGTTTTCCTTGGCCCATGCTACACCCTCCCACCAAGTTTCATGAAAATTGGGCCAGTAGTTTTCCATAATCCTGCTGACAAATAAACAAACTGAACCAAAATCATAACCTGGCTGTCGGAGGTAATAATGCAAATGATAGAGAACAAGTTTATATTTAGAAATAACATTTTAGAAGTCTAGTGAGCATACTGCTTCCTTTGTCTTTCTACTTAATCTCACACTTTTGCACACATATAAATATCAGGAAATTAAATATTTGTCGAGACAATGACTTGTCTTGCCTGTTCTCTGGGCCCCCCTGCTATCGCCAGGAACACTCATTACTCATTACGTTGTGTTTGTGTTAGTGCCATGTTTCTCCCTCGGTTTGGCAGCGGACTGCTTGTGTTTGTGCCACGCTCTTAGCGGGGGTGTGATGTCATATCACAGTGCCATGTTCTGCTGCCACAACGGTGCATCTGCTGTTGATCTTGGTTTAACTAAGGAACGCCACGCCAAGTCAGGCTTGAATTAACGCTGTCATCAGTAACCATGGGAATAGTACATTTGCATTTTACTGTTAAAAAAAAGTATCATATGTGTCATCATTTCAGCTTTGCTTTGAGGTTGTAAACCTTTCATCAACCTAGTAACTGTTGTCATGATCTTGGTTTTCATGTTTCCTGTTTTATTTTGTAGGTTCATTCCCCTTGTGTCATGTCTAGTTTTACTTCCTGTATTTGTTTTCCCTCTTGTGATTGTTTGCCCTTCCCTCATTGGATCCTCCTGTGTCTCACTGTGTCTTGTGTCCTACCAACCTTGTGTCTTTGCCTGCCCTCTCCAGCTGTGTCACATTCTTGTGATTAGTGTCTGTGTGTGTATATACCTGTCTGTCCCGTTGTTCCTGGTTGGTTTGTCTTCTATGTCTTCGATGGCTCCTGGTGTGGTCGCTCATGCTGTGTACCCCTGTGAATCCTCGTGTTCCATCGTGTTCCCCCGTGTTTCCCCGTGTTCCCCCGTGTTCCCCCGTCTTCCCTCGTGTTCCCTCGTGTTGTGTTTTCAGTTTTTGCTTTTTACCTTTTTTGATCGTTTAAGCTTAGATAATAAAGCTCTCTATCACACTGCCTGTTTTCTGCGTTTGGGTCCTCCCCTTTACATCACCCATGACAACTGTGTTATTTTGGAGGCACAGAGGAGGATGTAATCCTTCACTGGACAAAAAAAAAGTTACCAAAGTTAGTTTTTTCACAGTCTATGGATAAATTACTGACTTTATTTGATGGTTTTCTACTGCGAGTGTATGAAAACATCAACCCATACGTTTCCCTGTTGCACAGGGCCGAGCTTGGTTTGTACACTTTGGGTTTCAGAGGCGGCAGGCAGTAGAGAAAACATTGCGCACTTTCACTTCTGTTGTCTTTCATCCTGTCAGTCAGTCATTCAGTCAATTCTTCATTCAGTTTTGACTTCAGTGATGAAATATAAAAGCTTCAGTGTGGCTGACATTTTGCAACATGCAAACTGCTGATGATATGCTTGTGATCTGTCGAGCAACAAATGCAAGACGTGGAGAGGAAGCTGTTAAGAAACGTTGATCAGCCTGCAGCTAGTAAACAGGTTACTCTGCAGTGAGCTGGTTATACGTATATAATTATATATGAAGACAAATTATTGAAGGGGAAAATAATCTTACATGTGTCCCGTATCACACCTGTCAGACTTCACTTTAACTACATCTTCCTACAGCTGCCTTTGACTGTATTATCCACAACAATAATACATCATTCAAACTGCTAGATTATTACATGTTTACCAACCATATACCAGCGAACCAGCTTGAGACTGCTCATATGTCTACAGTTTAAATGACTAAATTTACTTTTTGGGACTGTTTTTTTGGGTTCATTGGTTTCCTTACACAACATCTGCTGAGTGGACCAATAATCACTGCAAGAGTTACTTAACTCTTATGCAAATCTATAATTGACCCTTTGCTAAACCCTGCCCTCCTTTGTAGCATCGCTCCCCCTCTCATGCACATGTACAGTTTACTATAATAAAGCTGGAAGATTTACCATCGAATTTTATGGTATTTTTTTATAAAAAGGTACTCGATTTCAGACAGAAATTTTCGTTGTTTGCAGATTTAATTAGTTGCAGTTCACTAGTTAACTAACTAGCTCTATCTAATGCCTGGTGCACACTCAAGGATTTTTAACTCTTAACTGATTTTAAAAATGTGGGAGACTACAGACATAACGACAGATTATTATTTCTTTTTATTGGTAAGAACACACACACCAGACAAATTCAGTCAAAACGCACGACCACACATTAGCCTTTATACAATTTCAGAAAGGCAATTCCAGGGACTTGGGATCTCACTGAAACTTTGATCAAACGTGTCTTCAAAAAAATAAAATACATGGCGGCGGACTGTCATTGTCAGCCGGTTGCCTTGTGTGTGCTTTGTTTTGCATCGAAAAACTTAAGTTGCCCTAGTCTTAGCTTCCTACAACATTTATTTCTCTCTATTACACAAGACGTTACAGCTAACGTCACTTTAGGTTAGCATTAGCATTTTAGCTCACCTGTTTCTGTTGTGTTGTGTGCAACATCCGGTTGGTGACGCTTCCTGGTTTAGCTTGCTCTAATTGACTATTGCGGGTTTCTGCTCAATATTCCATACTTTCACACGGAAGGATTTCAAGTGATTTGAAATCGAGGGGATCCAGTCTGTAACATTATGTTTATCTCTGTAAACTCTGCACACTACAGGATCAATTGGGCAGATAATCTGTTCAGACCAGCCTCAAATCGGGAACACCGAGGGCCGAATCATAGCCAAAATCTGCCAAATGATCATCTAGCGTGGGGCCAGCATTTCTCTGTGAGTTGATTGAAAAAACTTCATCTCTGTCTATGTTAAAAATGAGAACCATGCAAAAGGGTCTACTTTTTTGTGGCATTTTCACCTTTTTTGGACAGCTTGACAGTGAAGAAGAAGACTGAAAACGGGGGTGGGGTACGGGTGGGGGAATATGCAACAACGGCCAAACCAGCGATGATGCGGTTAAGTGGAGTGTCATGCGTTACCACTCAGGGACCAAGGCGCTCCATATAAAAAAGAAAATATGCATTCGAGGGCTCCATGATATCATGCTAATTCAGCACTGTGTAATGATGCACAAATTACTGGCGCTAAAGCTTACAGCAAATAGGCTAATCAGCATCCTCAGCAGTTGATCAAACATGTAGTAGACATGGAGCTAGTTAGTATTATAGTACAGTATGATAATGGAAATGATTATCGGACTGTTATTTACCGGTAGTTCTTACAAATGCTGTTTAGATGTTTATTATAGAATACATATATACTTGGACAAACCACACAAATCCTCTTTCTGACCTCATATGGTTAGCTAATAACTCTTGGCATTAAAGCTAACAGTTAGGCCACAACCTAACAGTTTGCAGGACCCTTAAAAACACATCAATGAGCCACGCTGCTGCACTGGGTGACATGTTCCTTCATTACCTTGAACACACACACTGTAATTTATTTTGATTTAATGCCACACACACCGTCCCGCTGCCACAAATACTCACTATGGCACCAAATGTGGAATAACTTTGGATTTTCTTTTTTTTTTTTATCAAACTGTATTGCTGTGACCTGTTTTATTTATTTTTACATCATAAATATGAAGCAATGGGCTTGGACAGGGTAGGGAAGTATATAGAGAGGAACTATTGTCGCTTTTGTTATTACCATGAGATTTGTTGACTGTAAGAAAAACAAAGAATACTGACTGTGTGTAAAACAGAACATGTATACAGTAAAACAAAGAACACAGCCGTCCTGCTGCACACCTGCAGGCCACTGTGGAGGACTTTGTGCAGGATGAGCAGGTTGTGTTTGAGGAAACCCGACTGATGTTTCCTGTATTCTCTCCATCCTCTAGATGACTCATACAGAGAGCCACAGATTGATTCAGAGAGGCACCTATAGTGTGTAATGTGCACCCCCCCCACACACACACACAGACCTAATTTACTTTTTAAACGGATTTCTTTCATAAAGCCATTTTTCTTTATTTTCATACTTATCCTGCTGTGCCCTGTGTGCTTGTATCAACGTTGGCATGCATCACACGCCCGGTGTTTACGTGTTTGCTTTGAACGTGTGCACACACGAGATTGTGAAAACATGTCAATTAAGTGTGCTCTTAGTGCGCAATTATCAAGTTTCTCGATAATTCCTTCACATATCTGTATTTGTGCATGTTAGTACTGTATGTACATCTGTGTATGCTTTGTGCGTGAAAGCTGTTTCCGTTAACGAGTGCTCCGAGTGTTGTATTGTTTATTTGTGACTCCCAGGAGTGCGTCTTTTTGTGTACGTGTGTGCACAATATGTTTAAGTGCATTTGTGTGCCTATTATTTCTACGTATTTTGATTTCCCCCCTCTCTGTGTACTTCTTCTATTTAATTGTGAGAGCACATCTGTGTGTTTGCATGAATGTGTATGACCTTTATATGTTTGTGTGTTTATATATGCTCTAAACTCTTCATGCACGCGTGTGCTTGTGAGTGTAGTGTGCTGGTTGCGTGCCTAGATCCATATCTGTATTCTGTGTAGCTGTTTTTGTTGATGGTTCAGAGGAGGATCCAGTGGTGCTGGCTGTTTCTCTGTCAGTCCTTCCACATGCAGCCGCCACCCCTATTAACACTTCCATTAATACTAGATCACAGATGGAAATCATCCTCTCACCCCGCAGATGCTTTTAGATTTTGATGAGCGTTTTTATTCAGCTCCCAGGGAGCGGAGAGCGGCCAAACAACTAGTTTTATTGATGGCAGAGAAAATCTGCTGCTGCTTTCTTTCACTTTTTCCTCAGCACATATGTTCAGTTTGCAGCGAGGCTTCACTTTAAAACCTGCTCAGGAGAAAGAAAGAGGGCAGAAGAAAAGAAAATGTGATGATTGGGTTGACAAAGAAAAAAAAAGCTTTGGAAGGCGAAAACAAGTATATTTGTCTCATTTGCATGCAGGCCTTTCGGCTCCTCAAACTTTCAATCTTTCCAGTTGCGATCCCCTCGCGCGTACTTGACAGACAAGAGACGAGCTGCATGGAATACCAAGTGGCTATGCATGTTCATATTAGCACGCAACGTATAACCTTATATGCACACACACACACTCACACACACACACACACACACACACACACACACACACACACACACATACACGCAAATCACCCACGAGCACAAGACACTTTTGCACAATCACACACACGCACATACATCCTGATTCCATTACCCAACTGCTTGTCACTCACAAACACACATATTAACATTCATGCTCACACATACCTCCCCTCTCAGATAATCACTTGAATGCACAAACATACATACATTCACATATAAACAGATGCAAATTCCCCTTCCATCTCACAAAGGCATACAGATATCACAAACATAAACTATTCAAACATGAGGAAAAGCATTCTTATAGATACACAGAAATGTGTGTATTTAAGCCCTCACAATAAGGGACACACACAGAGCTGCTGATGCGTTACTGTACTGGATGTTCGAACACATCCACACAAACGGAGACACACATTGTGCTAAATGATTTGTTTCCTTTTCCTCTCTGATGCATATGAATAATACAAGAATCTCAGGGGAACTTTTTGCTTCACATAAATAAGAATTTAGATAGAAAATTGCATTATTAATATGTGGCTTCTGGCTTGGCTTTCCCTGTAAAGAATTCATACAGTGTTGCATGTTTGCATCCTCACAAGAATGGATGCCTAAAGGGTGGACAGGCTCTGAGGCAGTGGATCTCAGCGTTTGGGATGGGAGCCAGAGGTGGGCTGCGTTGACTCATTTTAGAGAAACTGGTCGTCTCGGGCTTCAAAAAGATTTTGTTATGGTGTTAAATTCTTCCTTTGACACAAGCTGGTGAACTAAAATGCACCACAATCTATCTATCTATCTATCTATCTATCTATCTATCTATCTATCTATC
>CALSBV010011210.1:954210-978183 GCA_943590825.1 Bovichtus diacanthus | reverse complement strand
TCTCTCTCTCTCTCTCTCTCTCTCTCTCTCTCTCTCTCTCTGTCTCTTACTGTCTCTCTCTCTCTCTCTCTCTCTCTCCGTCTCTCACTGTCTCTCTCTCCATCTCTCTCTCTCTCTCTCTCTCTCTCTCTCTCTCTCTCTCTACGCGTTATGATGCTGGGGTGTTTTGCCCAAGCTGCAAAATATGACGATGAAATCACGTCGTCCAGACAGATATGTCAGCCACTAGCAGTAGCAACGCTAACCCAGGCTACACAAAGCTAGGACCAAGAAACGCAGCAATGCACCAGCAAAGGCGCAATGAACATCATATTGTATTGAAGAAGACTTGAAACTAGCTATTGAGATCATAAACATGAAACTGGAAAATGTTTACTCAGGTGATAAAGTCATTTTCTCATAGACTTCTATCCAATAGGACTTCTTTTTGCAACCAGTGGAGTCGCCCCCTGCTGGATATTAGAGAGAATGCAAGTTTAAGGCTCTTCCGCATTGGCTCCCATTTTCAGACCAGGAAGTTGTTGCTTGGTTGCAATGGCCAATATTTGTGGGGTTCAGGTGTAGCCAGCAGATATCCGGAGCCATGACTTTAGTCCGATAAGCAACGTTTCTCCTCACAATAGACAAACATCGATTCTTTTTGTGGTCCCGTTGCCTACAGGTTCTGTATTCATATGCAGTATCTGTTTATAGAGCATACACTTAATGTAAATATAACTTTTGTTTGTTCTCCGCAGGGAACCCTGAGGCATGTGTTAAAATCCTGCTGTTTCACAAAAGCTCCCTCGTTCTGGATATTAGTCATTTTAGCATGTGAAATGGAATTATGTACTAGATATATACCAAATGTCTTATGTTAGTGTAAAAACTAATATGAATCTAATCTTATCTATTAGATGTGTGCAGTGTATACAGGCGCATCATAACTCATAACAAAGTATGTCAATACAGGATTTAATAAGTATTATTTATCAGCTGCAGGGGATCATGAATAGAGATTCTGCACACCTGTTTTTTTTCTTTGAAATATTACGAGCGTAATAACGTAATTACTTTTCCATCTGAAGTCATCCGTCTGCACCTCTATCAGCTGTCACCCAGTCACTCACTGAAACACATCAGCAAAGCATTATTCATAGAGCCTGACAAACTTTTGCACTTTTCATTAAACAGCCGTAAACAGTAGCAGTGTGAGCTTTGTGTTACCTTAACGCAGGCTTTTCTTCCTCAGCAGTTTCTGCATAAAACTATCCACCAGTTTATGTAAATGCAGGGCTCTGACCAGATCACTCGATGCTAATAGCTAACTCCAACAGCAGGTTTCCTTCTTATGATAATAAGAAATAGAGATAATAAGTCATTCTGTTTGCGATCCCCATCTCGGTGCTCAGCTGGGGAATACTTCAACTTTATGCAAAACATGAACATGAACTGTAGATATGCAGCCATTTTGTCCACCATGTCACACAGTGGGACTTCAGAGTTCACCCTTTGTGCCTAAGTGCAGTTGTGGTGTTGGGATGAGACAGTGGCAGGGAATCTATCCACAGAGTAATGGATTCAAATTAGACTTTGTAATGAACTAAGGATGGCATGGTTGAGCATAAACTGCCAGTGCTGTACAACTCACCGGCTTCTATATATATTTACTGTCTAGTGATTTCTCTTGGAATTAACTATATGTCAATGCAGTGAGGTTTGTTAGCTGACTTGGAAGTCCCTCATGTTTAATCTTCTCACCAACAGAACATGAATTCTTATCACAGTTATGGCAACTCTAATGATAGTAGTGACACTAGTCACATCACAGAAATTCCTAATTCAGATAATCAAGGTTTCAGATAATCAGTTTCAGCCCGGATGACAACATACCATAGGATTTAAAATAACTAATGCTAATAGTTTATAGTTTAGGATTATATATTGGCTTTTTATTCACCTCTATGGAAGACCACTGATATATCTGATTTCATTTTTTATCAGTCGCTAGTTCTCAATCAGCTTCTTACTTCCAGTGATGGGATCCATCATCCTACATAGACACAATACTGTCTTTCAAAGTTTTGGTCAGATCATTTTTGTTTCTTTCCTTTCCTTTCTCACAACTTCGACGTGGACGTGGCTTAGCTGGAAAAAAGGGGTGTCCTGTACTTCAGTGCCCTCGAGTTTAGCAGCATATGAATGAAAGTAAAAATGACATTTGACAATGACAGTTAATCTGCAACTATAACCGATGAATCGTTTCACAAAGTCTCTGGTTCTTATTTCTGAAAGTTCTGCTCTTTTATAATGGACATTTTTCATCATTTTTCTAAGATTTTATAGATAAAAAGATTATTTGATAATGAAAATAATCAGTAGTTGCAGCCCTAGTTGTGGATCATCAACTCTGATCAAACAACACAGTCCTGATAAAGCAGATTCACTTTTTGACTCTTTGATTCATCAAATGTTTAATATATTAGAGAATACTAATAATAGGAGCTTAAAGTGAATATCATTAGAAAAGTACCTTTCTTACTGTTAAACTTACCATTAATAATTTTTGTCTAATATTTACTCATAAATCTCAGTTGCACTTTCCTTCTTCAGAAGCGGCATGATCCAGTTATTGCTCCACTTAGCGTGGCTCCTCACAAATCCAAGACATGCGGCTGGTAAACTGTGGCATGTGAAGCTATCGTTGGCTTAAGTCTGTCTAACATGTTCCGTGGCAAGTCTTCAAACTCTTATACAAACAGCGCTGAGCTTCTCAGGGAAATGTTGTACCAGAGTGAACAGCTTTTTGTTCCAGTCCTTATGGTTGATATCTTTTTTTTAAATTTGAGACAAGTTTAATTTTTCTGCACATGCAGTCATTTAAAATGAATTTTGAATCTGTATGAATAACCAAACATTACACTTTACGCAACATTTCTGTTATAAATTCATTGGTTTAGACCAAATGAAAGTAATTATTATGGATTTGTCATTTTCCCTTTCCATCCAGAGGACCGATGCATTTCTCTCAGGTACATGTGCACGCCGAAAAGAAAATACTGTATAGCATATTTGCACTTTTTTAAAATTCCATATTGCCTCTTTCTCACCCATCACCATTAGCATACGAGGCGCTACCATTAGCACAACATGGTTTGACACTGAAGTGCTACATACCACGCGGCCACACACGCATCATTCACTAAAGTGGGATGAACTATATTTTTCAGATGCTTGATAGGCAATACATGTAGATCGCTTCACAACACCTGAGATTATTAAAAATATATATATATCTCACCATGGAACTGAAGTATCTCAATGAAGGACTTGATGGTGTTTTTTTCTGCATTGTATTAGCAATGTCAATAGATGAGCCGTGTGAGTGAGTAAAATAAGTGCAATGCACGAGGCTGGAGGAAAAGATAAAAGATGACAGCATCAGTGAGCCATCTTGAGTTGGATTAGTGGGTTACTATGGATACCATACATATATGCACCCGCTCTTGACACACACACTCCTTTAGAGCCCGACCTTCTTCAGTCCCTCCTTCACTACCATAACATCACTCACAGCCGGCCCACTCCGAGCCTCCTCCCCACCAACATAATGACATTTGCATACAGATGTCTCACTTGTGCTGATAATGCATGCAACGTGTGTGCGTGTATGGGTGCGTGTGTGTGAGTGAGTGAAATCAGCTGACGCCTGACTACAGGTTAGGGCTTGAAGGCAAACCAGCATGTGTAACCTTGTGAAAAGAAATCCTCATCATGATCATTATCACAAGCACAACAACTTCTTTGGCCCCAAAAGAATAACACACGCGCAGTAATGTGAGCACTCTGAAAAGTGCAAGTCGGAGGAGGAGGAAGAAAGGATGAAGTGATGGGTGAATTGAGAGAAAAAAAAGACTCCTTCTGGAACAACTGTGCCTGGCAGACAGAAGTAAAAAGGGGATTGAGTTGAACTCGTCAGGGCCCCGTTCCAAATCTGTGGCCCTGCCCCCACCCTCACTCTTTCACTTCTTCGTCTTCTTGTAGCGTTTTCTTCTCTTGCCTCACGAAACAAGCCACCTACACTTTAGGACATCTGCTAAGCTGATTTTCTGGAGCTTAGCAGCACCACAGTGGTATCAAAGAGATTAGGTGAAACAACATCCAACTCTGGCTTTGTGCTGTGTTTCAATAATGCAGCGCTGTGCGACTGTGCGCATGTGTTTGTGCCTCTAGTGTGCGCTTGCCTGGGCACATGCTTGCTGTGCATGTGCGTGGGTTTGTGTATTATGCTCGCTGCCATAAGTCACAGAGCTGGTGTAATACAGTTGGATCTGGAGTGTGAGCGCTTCTTTGCGCACAAGGATTCAGAAAGCGTAACCAAAGAGCTGCTTCAGAGGATCTTTCACTCTTTGTTTTCTCGCCAAGCCCCGTTATCACTGGAGAAAAATCATTTCCAGAAAATAAACTGTCGTTTGGCACTGCTGGAAATCCACTTAATGTTGGAGTTATTTTTGCCATGTGAGGCCTAACACATTTCTTTTTTTTTTTTGCACTCACTCTTTCTTTTTCTTTCTCTCATTCTCTGTATATGCATTTTTCTGCACGGAGCATATGTTTGTTTTTCTTTTGCCATACATTTGTTAATGAAAGGGTGCTTTATGAAGCAGAGTGACTATATCTTACTGCATTATGCATGCATGATGGCTAACGCTTAGTAACTATCCACACACTTAATTAAGTAGTGAAATGTAATAATGTCATTTATCCCTCTGGGTTTAGGGTTTGAATAATTGCTGCAGAGTCAGCCTACTACGCATTATATTTGTGTGTGTGTGTGTGTGTGTGTGTGTGTGTGTGTGTGCGTGCGTGTGTGTGTGTGTGTAGAAAGAGAGAGAGAGAGAGAGATCAAGAGAGGGAGTTCTCATTTAGTTTTTTTTCTTTCTTTCCAACAGCTTTCACTTTTTTGTGCTTGCTAACTAGAGAAAAAAACAGTGGAGAGAGAAGAGTAGAGGGAGGGAGGGATGGGGGGGAGGGGGGGAAGTTGAAAGAAGAAAAGACAGCAAGCCAAAGAGCGTCGGGTGCTGTGTCAGTCTGATATTTTCCATAGTGACAGCTGGGCCCAGAAGCTCAGAACCTTTTCTTCTGGCACACAAAGCCCATTAAGTATGCCACTCGCTCAATGGCCCCCGCAGCCTCCAAATTGCTCCAAGCTCCTCCCTAAAGTGTGGCAGCCTTTGTCATTGTAATCAGGCCTTGTATGTGAAGTGCTGCCTGTATTTACCGCTGCTCAGGGTGCATATTTGCCCAGCCTGCTGCTGCCGGGTGAGCGCAGGAGAGAGAGAGAGAGCGAGAGAGGAGAGGGCTAAAAGATGGGAAAAGAGGTGGAGATGATAAAAAAAGAGGACATGGGAATAGTTGCCGGCATGAACAGAGAGACAGGGTCAAATGTGGAGAGAAGGTGCAGTGATTCAGGATGGAGAAAGGGAAGTGGAGAAATTAGCAGAAGGGAGGCCCCAAAGAATTTGACTCAGTGACTTCAGGGGTGACGGGGGGTCAGACACAGTGTGTGTGGGACACAGAGTGTGGGACACAGAGTGTTGTGTGTGTGGGACACAGAGTGTGGGACACAGAGTGTGTGGGACACAGAGAGTGGGACACAGTGTGTGTGGGACACAGAGTGTGGGACACAGAGTGTTGTGTGTGTGGGACACAGTGTGTGGGACACAGAGTGTGTGGGACACAGAGAGTGGGACACAGAGTGTGTGGGACACAGAGAGAGGGACACAGAGTGAGAGACACAGAGAGTGGGACAGAGAGTGTGGGACACAGAGTGTTGTGTGTGTGGGACATAGAGTGTGGGACACAGAGAGTGGGACACAGAGTGTGTGGGACACAGAGTGTTCTGTGTGTGGGACACAGAGTGTTGTGTGTGTGGGACACAGAGAGTGGGACACACAGTGTGGGACAAAGAGAGTGGGACACAGAGTGTGTGGGACACAGAGTGTTGTGTGTGTGGGACACAGAGTGTGGGACACACAGGGGAGGAGTGTGTGGGCACTGTGATGCTAGTCTGGACCACGGGGTAGGAAAGGAGGGGTGTGACAGGAGGGCTTATTTACAACTCCTTCAGATGCTACATGGCTCAAGGCGTCGCAGTGCACATTTAGAGATTCAGTCTTGATGATGAGTTAGAGACAGACAGTAAGGCTGGATTAACTGACAGGCGGAGTGACGGAGAGGTACAGTGGACAGACAGAGGAGCACACGACACAGAGGAGTGGAGCGTTGTGATGCCTTTTGGCAGAAATGACCCCATTCCACGAGTTAACCCCCGCCTTAGGGAGGCCCAAGCTGTGGATCGGGGGGGAGGACTCAAGAGATGATGGTCATACAAAGTGGCATCCAGACCAAACTTTGTCTGTCTCTTGGCCTTTTCCTTTCCCTCAGTGTGTGTGTGTGCGCAAGCCTGTTAAGAATTCATAACTCCAACCAAAGAGAGAGGAAGGAGAAATGCAATAAGTGAGTAATAAAGAGCCAGAGGCAGTCTGTGTCATGTTTAAAGGCAGCAGTATAGTTTTATAAACCACCAAAGTTGATTATTTTAAAGGATAGGTTCACAATTTTTCAAGTAAAACAATTGTCCAAATGTAAGTGATGCGGGACTCCTAGTTCAGTGCCAAAATACATTCCGGAGTTTACCCAAAGTTAATATGAGTTTGCCAGATTAAGTAGACATCTCACACACGTACAGTCTGTTCCCTCTTTGTGTTGCTGTCCCTCCTTTTCAGCAAGGAAAAGAAGAAGAAATTGTCATGGGAAACAGAAATAGGGGATTTCGGACAAAAAACGTAGAAAGTGCTGCTGAAACGATTCGTCGATTAACCAATATGTCAACCAAAAGAAAAATAATCACAAACTAATTTGATAATAGTTTCATCTTTATAGTCACTTTTTCAAGGAAGATTTGTGAAACGAATGCCAAACATTCCTGGTTCTAGCTTCTCTTTGTCATCTATTTGTAAGCTAAATATCTTTGGAAGCTGTCACCTCTGACTCATTCACTAAGACGCTTTTCACAATTTCTTGACATCCATAGACTAACAGACTGGACTATATTGGTGAAAAGAAATCATCAGATTAATCGGTAATCAAAATATTTTTTACGGAAGAGTATAAGTGCCAGGCCTGAGGGAAAACAATAAGAAGAGTTTTATTTTGCATTTGGAGAACAAAGTCAAAATGTTGAGAATAAGCGTTGAACTTAATATAATAAATCAAACTACTAGCGTTAGCACTTACACTGAAAGTTCGACATAATTCTCAACATTTCTACTTTATTTTCTCTAAATAATCTTTTTTTTTTTTTTTTTTTTTTTTAAATCTTCCTCCTCTCTTTTTCCCCTTATGCTCGGCCCTCATACTCTTCCAGAGAGTTGTCCCCCATCACCTCCTTTGGAGCCATGTTAAGAATGCATCTCGTAATAGCCAGTATGTGCCGGAGGAATGAATACAGCAAGCTAAAACAGTTTCATTGTAAATGTCAGCATGTGACTATTGTTTTAAGACAGAAAAGAATGTGAACCTGTCCTTTCACAAACATGGTATGTTGGATGCATGTTTAAAAGAACGTCAAAGATAGATCTGTAACATTTTGTAAAATCCCTTCCCTGTGTGCTTAGCTGTGTCTAATGGGAGTTGACAGATATGGGTACGATCATGCTGCATGGATGTTAGAGAGAAAGAGAGAGCGAGGTTGGGCGTGTGAAAGTGAGAGGGAGGGAGGGAGGAAGGCCAATAAAGCCATCGTGTTATGAACCTGATTGTTATCATGAGACCGGGAGCAGGACTCTGATGTCAAATGTCCATCTGTGCGTGAGAGTGTGTCCAATAACAAGCTAAGTTTCAAAAAGATTTAGAGAAAAGTTCTTGTCTTTCCCTTCACACATGTCCCCAGATGAAGCGTGTCTCCCCAAATAACACACAGCTTCCACTTATTCTGTTACTTCAAACCCAAATCTGCACATTTATTAAAGGGAGAACTTTTCCCTTCCAGCGAAGCGGTGACCCCTTTGTCTCTCTGCGAGCTCAGTGGAAAGTTGTTACTATTCCAGATTCTGAATAAGGATAATGAAAGCGTAGGAGTGAACATTCAAGAGGACTTTTGAATAAAGATGATGATGAAGACGGAGTGAAATTTCCATTAATTAGCTCACGCGGGTCATTTTCTCAACAAGGTCCTGTTTACTGCTCTTCACTGTGTGTGTGTGGGTGTGTGTGCGTGTGTGTCTGTGTGTGTCTGTGTGTTTGTGTGTGGGTGTGTGTGTGTATGTGTGTGTGTGTGTGTGGGTGTGAGTGTGTGTGTGTGTGTGTGTATTTGTTTAAACTTTATTTTGTCACCACTGTCTCCAGGACAGCTGGAGGCTATGTCAGAGTTCAGCTGCCAGTTATACACAGCAGAGAACAAGAGGAGAGGGGGGTTGTGTGTGTGTGTGTGCGTGTGTGTGTGTGTGTGTGTGTGTGTGTGCATGTGTGTGTGCGTGTGTGTGTGTGTGTGTGTGTGTGCGTGCGTGCGTGCGCACGTGCACATTTATTTCTGTGCGTTTGCATATGCCTGTGAACACTCAGTACGTATATGTGTGTGGGTGCAGTGGGACAGAAGGGTGGGGGTGAACGGTGAAGTTAATAGGCTAATGAGAGCACCATGCTCAGGAAGAATACAAGAGGTTGTCTGGCACCCTCAGATAAAAAACTTCAGTCCTCCTTAACAGCGACAACGTCTTTGTCCACACACACCAAAAGCCAATTTAATAAGCAGTGAATTTATTATACGTGTGTGTTTCTCTCTCAGGGACGGGAGTGGAGATGGGCCGTGAAGGGATGTAGAGAGCAGATTTGTATACTTGAGAAACAGTTTGTAAGAGAACTATTTTAACAGCTTCATACTCAGATAAGGTCAGCATTGTTCGCTCGAAAATAAGAATAAATGTGTAGAAATGTCAGCTTTATTTACTATGTTTCAAATGAAAAGATGTGTCCGATGCAGAAAACAGAGTCTGCTGGTTTACGCTAGTTTAGTTTAGCAGCACACAATTGTTCAGCTTTTGAAGTTTCAAGGGAGGAAGTTGTGT
Organism: Bovichtus diacanthus; assembly: GCA_943590825.1. Taxonomy (NCBI): domain Eukaryota; kingdom Metazoa; phylum Chordata; class Actinopteri; order Perciformes; family Bovichtidae; genus Bovichtus; species Bovichtus diacanthus. Next base: position 969,076 of record CALSBV010011210.1, on the reverse strand, counting down.
TTAGTTTAATAGCAACAAATATAATTGTGGGTCAGTTTTTTGGCTTGGCTTAATTTCTGTTGTATTTATTATTTCTTCAAGGTTACTCGGGTACATTTACATTTCTTTGAATGTTGATTAATGTCCCTTTTTGAATAAAATAAATTAAGATACAATTCTGTTGGGGTTAGTTCATTGAAGCTGACAAGGAGGTTTAGTTTAGTTCAGTCGCATTCGCACACATTTATTCAGCTATGCAGGCTTACGCATCAGTGAAGTTTAGTTTCGTTAGTTGCTTTTAGTTTAAGTTCAATTTAATAGCAACAGTTTGGGCTTATAGTATCTCAATGGAGCAACAGAGTTAGTTTGGTCTTACAGAAATTAGTTAAGTAAATGTTGTTTTGTTTATTTCACTTTAGTTTAATAGCAAACTGTTTTTCCAGCTTATAGTGCGAGTTACATGAGTTCAGTTTAGATTAGTTTACTTTGGTTTTTATTAGTTCAGTGTATGGTCATTTAGTTTACTTTGGTTAAATAGCACACAATTAGTCAATTATGTAAACTCACAGTAAATGGTGAAAGGGGGCTGAATTGATTGGAGATGCGTTAGTTTTAGTTCCATACCACGCATTTATAAATATACATATTGTAAATACACCTTGCAACTCTCTTGAACAGACAGTAGAGAAACAAATCATATCATTAAATGTGCATGAAATAAAGTGTAGAAGAAAAGCAATAGAGTGTGTAGAGCTTGCTTTACCCCCCGTTACACGTTGGAGAGATGGGGATGGGGGTAATGGGAGCAAGCAATGGGAGAGCTCATTATCTGGCAGACCATCTGCTGTTGGGAGGGAGGAACTGTCTGTCTGTCCCAGACACAGACTCTCTGAATAGGCCTGGAGTTAGAGTGAAAATGTCCCTCTAACTTACCTAAATTAGCTGTACATCTGGTATGTTTGGTCACAGCACGGAGGGTGCTTGAAACCTGCAGACACCACTCACATGAGAAAAAGTTGTTTTGGAAAATTGTTCAAATGAGTGTCGGGTAATGAGTAGGTCAGTCTGAAAGAACAAAACAGCTAATAACAAAAAAGTATCAAAGTACAACTCTGCGTCATGGTAATATCCCATGTGGTTTTACATCTGTGAGTTCATGGTGGACATGGTGTCATGTTTATGTTTTTGTTGTGGTTTCTGTCTCTGCAACTTCTGTGATATTTGTGCATTTTCGGATATTCTTGCTATGGTTCTCTTTTTTTGGGGGGGGGGGGGGTTGTCCTCTTATATCATGCTCATGTTTGAGATGAATAAATCCAGATCCAAAAATAGTGCCCACATGTAAAAAGCTGTATGAGATGAGTTGGGGTGCTCCTATAGTTTAAATCAGATTTCCGGGGGAGCTTAGTGTGAGAAGTTGCCGGGCGCAGCAGATGCTCTTTGTTGCTGCTCAGGCAGGCTATTGTTGTTGAAAACTGAGACTGGGACACTGGGATTGGCTCCAGCTCCCGGCAGCAGGAGGACATAGCCCCTTCCTATTGGCTCTCCGGGAGTGTCAGTCAGCTTGCTCGCTCACCGCCCAGCAGCCCTCCCCTCCCCTCCCCGGCCGGCCGGGGAAGTTGAACTAAAGTTTGAGCAACTTTGTTCGGCAGAAGTAAACTTGCCAGCAGCACTTGGCGGTCGCTGCGGAGCGGGACTGAAGCAACTCAGAGAGGACCGGAGGACCGCAGACATGAAGCTGTGTCGCACTTTTCTCGGTTCGTATCTCTCTCTTGGTTTGACTTTGCAGCACCAACTTGAAGAAGGAGCTCTCTGTTTCGGCATCTGACAATTCCATAGTAGTAATACAGTACAGCGCGTGCTAGTCTCACTCTGCTCAGCTTAATCAGACATGCTATAGATACATATTACACACAACTGAGTGGTAAAAAGTGCAGTTTGTAGAACTCTGTTGTATTCAACATAAAAGCCGTTTAAAAGACAATGCAGCCGTCGCTGTGTAGGATTAAAAGAGGCTTATAGTAACTTTTCTGTGCGATGGACTCCCAGCCACAAACTGCGGGCGTAATCCTTCAGACACAAACATATCTAATAAATAAACTTCTCCCAGGCTTCAAACTGAAACTAAACTTGGACCCCCGTGGTAAAAAAAAAGTGTCCAGACAAAGGACAGTTGGTCCCCTAGGGGACCGTGTGGCCCCGGTACCGTGGGGACAATGCCAAGCTGCGGGCTTATTAAAAACTTTTTTTGTTGTGTTAGTCTGTCGGCTTGTTCCATCTGTCGAGGGACTATAGGGGCCTCCCCCGGTCCCAACCTCAGCGCTCAGTCAGCTGCTGCCCCATGTAATATTTATACTGGCTGCCACCACATTATAGCCACCATACAACTGCTATAGTCTGGAGTGACGTGAGCGTTAAAGGGCTGGAGGCCTCTGTGCCATCTGCATCTGCACACACACTTTGTTACAACAGAGGAAAAAGTTTTCCCAGCTGATGCACCGGCTGCTACTGCGTTTGATGCGTATCCTTCATAATACCATTTCTTTTTAAAGTTTATTTTATTTTATTTTTTATTAAGTACAGTAGTGAAGACTAAGGCTTTAAAAAATTAATTTTGTTCCGTTTCTTTAAGTTTAGTTTAGTAACAAACATTTAGTTTAGATTATTATTTTGAATTTGGTTTCAATTAATAATTAAGTGTGTGATACTTATGTTGAGTAATAGCATACTTACTGAGGTATTAAAACTTAGAACAAAGGGTCAGGGAGCAGAGCTGTTGGTTTGGACTTTATTATAGTAGCACACAATACACACTGTATCAACAGAGGAAAAGAAGCTCTCAGCTGATGTAGCAGCTGCTGGGTAACTACACAATTTCAGTCTTATCCTTCAAAATAAAAGGTAAAAAAAAAAAGAAATGAAATGGTGAAGTAAGAAAGTTTTCAGTTTAATTTAGTTTAGTTTTATTTAATTTAGTTGAGACCAATTCGGGTTCATAAAAGTGAATGTTTTGTTCATTTTATTTTGATTTAGTTTAGTAACAAACTATTATTAAAGCTTATAATGATTATAAAATAAGCTTACTTCTCAAAAAGTGAACGACTTTGCAACACATTAATAAAGTATTCAGATAAGTGGGGAATATAGATGAATACATGAAATAAAATAACTTTCAAAAAACTTCAGACAAAAGCCTTTGTTACCTCAACAATGGCTTATGTGAGGTATTGTGCGGCCCTGAGAGCCTCAGCAGGCCGGAGCTGTCCGGAGTACTGAACACACACACACACACACACACACACACACACACACACACACACACACATACGCCCGGCATGTGGAGCTGTCCTTAGTCCTGAAATCTCACCAAAGGAAAAATAATAACAATTTGAGTGTATATTACGGTTTTGTGTCCAAACAATGACTTTCTATCTGCTCCATAATCTTCAGAAATATGCTGCCCCACTGTGCTGCTCTCAGCTCACCCCCGCATCGACCTGTAGGCCCAACTTTCCACACTGTCCTCTGTCCTCTGCTGGATCAGGGCCCGGACTTTAAAAAAAATATATTTTCTCCCTTTTGTTTATTCGATTGTTGATGCTGTTGTTGAGTGAATCCTCTCCCCTCTCTCCGCACCCACAGTCTGAAATCATACTGATGCGGCGTGCACGGCCGGTGATTGATTTCAGCTCCAATGCATAACAATGGGATTGCACAAAAAGAGCCTGCTGCAAAGAGATAAGAATTTAATAGAATTTCTGAAAGCTGAAGGTTGGGCTTTTTGAATATTCCCTGCGTGCGCAGCGTGGAGACAGCAGATAAAGGATGGCATTTGTGGGGACTATTCTCAAATGGCTTGTAATGAATGGTTGTCATTTCCACTAATGGTTTCAAAACAGCAAAGCAAAAAGCACGGTGTGAGCAACATTTGGGAGTGACTCCAAGTTGCACTATTAAGACTGACTGTTTGTTGTTTGGAGCTGCGCTGACAGCTGGCATTACTCTCAATGAGCCTGAAAAACTATCCACAAATCTGCAGCTGACAGTGATCACTCTTCTTAAAACTCCTGCACGCGTCGAAACAATTTCTCTCTAGCATATTATTTTTCAGAGATAATCCAAATTGATAACGCACTTCTATCCCCTCACCTCCCCAGAGCAAGAATCATTTTGTTTCGTAAATCTCCCTTGGAGACTTGCCGCTCTGCCTATATGTCGTTAAAACCCGGAGGAATTATCAGATGCTGTCAGTGCCCCGCACATATAACTCTGCATACAACTACTACATCAATTCCCAGTCCGAGGGAAAAATATCCCTTGAATGAATTATTGGACGGTACCATTTTCCAGGATGTGTGTGGGGGGTGAAGGATTACAGTAGCTGTAACCTCCATAATACATTTATGAAACTTGAAGAACGGGTGAAATGTATTAAACATGAGCTCAGTCTGGTGCGTGATGTTGTGTTGGCGGCGTCTTGTGCAGCCCAGAGGTGCAGAGATGCTTTATTACTGACTGTGTGCGGAATGTTGATGTTAGAAATATTTGGAGAGTGAAGCGGCATGGGGAACTTTTTCTCATATTTGGAATATCATGCGCAGAGACGAGGTTAACATCTAGTTTGAAGTTGTCCGTCTTAGTGGCTCAGAAGATGTATGTGTTCGAGGGAGGGAGGGAGGGAGAAAGTGAGAGAAAGAGGGAGTGTGTGTATACATATGCCCATTGAGTTGGTGTGTAGTAAGGGGGACCTCAAGCCCTGCCCATCTGATGCTGGAGGTTTTACTACAGCTTCCGTGATGTCATGGCAAAGGGCGGAGGGAGGAGATGGGGGGTGTGTGTGGAGAGGGGATGGAGGGGGGTACAATGGCTCATGAGGGAAAGGTAAGTCAATATTACGTTTTTTTTCTCGCTGACAAAGGCAAATGAAGCCATGTTTTTGCTTACAAACAAGTAACATCCTAACGCCTTGATCCGGAGCCGTGCGCCGGTGCGCTGTGAGGAGAGGCCGCCCGGAAAAAAAACCTTCGCTCGCGCTTGTTATTTATCAGATTTGGACATTTGTTACGGGATAGATGGTCGTTTTTTAAACCTTTTACTCGGGATATCTCTTTCGCAAACTTGACAGCGACCTGCAACTCTCAAAACACAGCGAGGACGCAGCGCCAAAGCCCACAGGAAATATTGTTGAATACAGGTAATCCGAAATGTATGTTGTGATGATATAGATATGTATTTATAAATCTCGACATCGTGGGCCTTTTTTTAAACATAACTTTGATATTTTCCTGATCCTTGTAGAATATTATAGCAGCACCGGCAGCCTGATCTTGAGGCGATTAGTGTTGTTTTCATATTTTTCTGATTCCTCGAATATGAATTAAAACTTCCTCGCAGCTGCGGTCAGTTTAACCTGTTTTTTTGTTTGTTTTGTTTTTCTCTTCTTAAAAGTGTATCTTCGTTTACTCGATTTATGTACGCTGTGAGAACGCGTCGCTCATGCTCGGGTTAGAAATGGAGAAGATGATGTTTTTGCCCTCAAATGTTGGTCATCACATTGCTGCCTCATAATAAGTGGGAATAAACCAACTATGGCGCTTTCTCAGAACCTGCGTGTTTACCCTCTCCTCCGTCACTCTGGCTCTGTTGGACACTTCATCAGTGTGTGCTGGAGAAAAACACTGTCTGTAAACATGCACTATATTATATTCCTGTCAATGCTCTCTCGGAGAACTGAGTCATATCTGGAGCGTATTCTCCACTCTGTCCTCTAGTTTCACCTTCTATATCTCCAGGAATAAATTAGCCCGTTTACTGTACTCGTCACAGCGCTCACTTTACCGAGCCGCACATTGCACGAGCTGTTTCTCTCTTTCTGGGTTGTTACAGTAAAGTGTGATATATTGCTTGATCTCGGCACCAGATTGTGTTATTACGATATTACAGTGGGCGTTGAGCAGGACTCCCCTGTGTGTGTGTGTGTGTGTGTGTGTGTGTGTGTGTGTGTGTGTGTGTGGTGTGTGTGTGCGTGCGTGTGTGTGTGTGGCTGCACGGACAGATGGATGGATGGAAGGATGGAGTGAGTGTGTGTATGAGAGAGGGAGGGGTTTGCCATTTGATCCTCTGCAGCAAAAACAGAGATGCTCTCTTCAAATGTCAGCCGCCTTTAGTGGTGCGCAGATTAAAAAAAAAAAAAAAAAGAATACAAAAAAAAAGTCCTCAGAAGCGAGCTTGAAATAAACAGCGGGCTCGCGCTGCACATTTCGCCCGCTTTATAACTGCTCATCTTGGTCGGATTCACCCCGAGACTGTGCTGCGGTGCAGAATGTGAGCCTGTGCGTTGTCTTTTTTTCATTACTACCCCCCACCCTCCTTTTTGCTTTGCTTAGATGGCCACGTAATGTGCTGTGTGTGCGCCTCGCGGTCTGTCAAAGCACCTGCGTCCTAAGATGGAGGAAAGAGATGAGGGATGATACACACAGTGTTATGTCACCCGCTCTCTAAGTTGTGGTTGCAGCCTCTAACGCTGCTCAATGTGGCTGCTCTCATGAGAAACTTCAGCTGTTAGTTCAGATGTCAGAACATCTTCCAGGCTTGGAAGCAGGGAGGAGGTGAAGATGGAAGCGTCTAAACTTACTTCACTTCTCCGTGTCACTGTGTGAAAGCACACATCTTTAGGAACCATGCGTTTGTCTTTTTAAGGAACATTTATTTTAATTGATAAATAAATGCTTTTCCTGGATGATATTTGGCTTTTGTTCATGGTAGAATACATAATGGTGTTTCACTGACTTTAAAATATAAAGAACACACCTCAATTAGGCTGATTTTTTTTAGATTTTTTTTTTTAAAAGTCTGCAGTTGTGTTTAAATCTTATGTGCTATTTAGTTAATGAGGCCCATGGAAATGCACAGAAGGTACCTTTAAAGCCTATTTTAAGGCTTAATGTAGAGCGAACACTGAGATTGAATGCATGTTAGGCAGAAATAATAAAACACCTATTGTTTTTCTTCTGTTTACTTTTCCTGTGAAATGTAGCCTAGTTTCAGGGGATTACAGAATTAGGTTATTGGTGCCTTATGCTGTCACTAACAGCAGAGTATGGAGCTGCATGTAGCACAGGCCCTGGAATGAAGTTGTTTCAGTTTTTTTTGTTTTGTTACCGCGATAGGAGCAAACCTCTCTATTTATGAAGGCTTGAATAGCCCATGGTGAGGACAGCAGGTGCCGGAGGAGGGAGCGCAATAAACATGTTGGAGGAGCAGCTGGGGCCAAATTGCACCCTCGTCATTCAAAGCCTATCAGAAATCTAAGCAATACAAGCAAAGGTCAGGGTTGGCCAGCCTTTCAATGGAGAGGAGGCATTTAAAATGAAAGCCTGGAAATAATGAATTTCATGCCATGCGTTAAAAGGGAAATATATAAATACGAATTAATTAAAAAGTTATAAATTCTCTGATGGGCAGAGAAAAGCATGATATGCAGAAGTGTTTAGAACATCACAAAGTGCTGCTTTAGGCGGAGGACTTTCAGGTGCACACATCCCGACAGTTAGCGTTTTGTTTTATACGCAGCAGTGATCCGTTTGTGTTGTTTCTCAGATGCTGAGGTCAGGCTGGCCCTCAGGGGAGCTCCTCCAAAAGCTGGTTACCATGGCGCCGCCTTCCCTTCCACACCCCCGCCCCTAAACTCCCATCCCATAACTGATAAAAACCACCTCACACACACTGACAAATACCGGCCTTCTGTAGTTACCTTGCCTCTTTTATTTCACCTGACATGAAAAATGGAAATGATGGTTTGACTGAATGACTTATCTGAAGTGTGTTTTTCTGGTTATCTAAAACAATTTTCACATCTGCCTGCCTGTTTTTTTTTTTTTTTTTTTGCCCTGTGACACAAAGAAAGCAGTGAGTAATATCGGAACAACCCGCTCCACAACTTTTGATTTCTCTGTCTGTTCTGCCCGGTTCACTGTAATCACACTAAGTTGTCTCTAAATCCTGCTTAACAGGACCAGGGGTGTACAGCTGGCCCCGGCCCTGTATGTACACTAATACTGTTACAGACAGTTCACCCTGGTATTTAATCTAACTATGGATTTAGGCCTCTTTGCCCCATTGTCCCAGTACAGTAAGCCGCATGCCTATAATGGTATTACTCAAGCCTAAACTTTGTTTCCTGGTAAAAGGTTATTTTTGTATCAATCTATAGACTACGTGTGTCGATGTAGTGTGTGTTTTTTTCTTTCCAGAAAACAGATTTTGTAAACTTTGCCTCACAGAAAAGCTTTGATAAAAACACAAAATCCTGGCAGTAAAATATTAGATATTTGAATTCATTCATTCTGTATCCCCCCCTCCCCCCCTCACTTCTGATTAACCAAACCTCCCCAGTGAATGGCTAATTGTCTCGTACCCCTCCAATTTTCACTGCAAAATAACGAGCTGCGAGTCTTTTAGGTGCGATTGAGCAGCATCTGATCAAAGAATAAGAGAGCACATATCCTGAGCAGACAAGGCTCAAATGAGTTTCTATGTTTTTTTTTCATCTGTGAAGCATCCAGATGTTCAGCTTTTCACATGAAACAACAGATGAAAGTATAGAGAGGTCTATTTAGCCACCCTTTTTCTGTGATTAATTACCTGCTTTTATAAAGCTCAGCGAGCAGATATCTCACGCAGGTTCAAAATGTCCAGATGTGTTTTCTCTGTCTGTGGCAGGAACAGTGGCTCAGGACTGAACAAAGTGAGCAGGGATGCTGACACATGGCCTGAGGCAGCGTGTCCTAATAGAGCGCTGTTATATATTTGGCATTTAGGAAGGGCTCTCAGCTCCTTGGCCCCCAAACTAACAATACAGGACGGATGCTCACTTCCCTTCATTTCAAAAGAAGGGAAAAAAATAAGAGAGAGAGAAAAAGAAAAGAAGAGAGTGTGTGTGGAGACAGAGATAGCTGAGACAGAGAGACGGAGATCGAGATGCAGACAAACAGTATTGCTGTTGTAATCACTTTTTTTCCTGAGGGCGGAGTGAAAGTTGATAAACAAGCATTTTGCAAAGAGTGCTGGCTGGGCTGTGGCGAGGTTTGCACGTAATGGGCAGAGCAGGGATGGGTGTGGAGGGGGCGGGTGGGGGTTTGCGGAGCGTTTGATGGAGGGGGGAGGGCTGGTCTGCATTGGGACCCCTCAGATACGGACATGCAGTCTTTTGTTGTCTGTTTGCTTTAAGTGTGCACTTTGCATGCACTGTGGGTTCACGTACAGGACAGCATGTGCAGAGAAAATCACTCTCAGTGTATCTTTGAAAGCAACAAGACAGATGAAAAGGTAGAGATAATAGATAAGAGAGAATGAGATGGACAGATCTCATCTTGCACTCTACAAAGGCCAGGGATTTACACCCAAGTTTGATGTTTTGTTGCCTCTCAAGACGGCTGCAGGTTATTTGAAAGAGCTACTGCAGTCCTTTTAAATGTGCAACATTCAGTCAGTTTTAGAATTCAAATTAGAATATTTTGCCTTGAATTCCCATTGTATTAACTGTGATTTGTGTCGTGATTAATCTTCCACAGTATTTCCACTTCAATTTGCATTTTCAATAGAGTGGATTGACCCAAACCTTGCTCTGTATTTCCTCTGAGACGTTTGTTGAGGACAGGCAGATAGGTGGCCCATACAGAAAGAGGAGTCACTACAAACTCAAGGGCACTGCCTCTTTCACAGCGTTCTGCTGCCTGCTGCAAAGACGCACAATCCATAGAAAGGTGAAAGCTAAAGGGTATAGATGTTTATGTGTAACCGAAAAAGAATCAGATTTCACCGTAGCAGCTCCGCGGTGCATGCGAGAGCGAGAGTGCGAGAGAGGGCGCGACATCCGCTTGTTTTGGAGTCTCGCAGCTGTAGTGTCTTACAGAAAAGTTCAGCCTTGGGCATTCATAGAAAAATACTCTGCACTCTCCCTGAACTTGAAACTGAGAGGGGGGGAAGAATAGGACCATCTTGACTGTTGGTATAACTCTCAGTTTTGTATTTAACACTTCCAGCATTACAGCTTCTCTGAGAGTAAAGGAAGAATGGAAAAAGGCATTTGTGATAGATTTAGTGTGTTTCTCCTGGCCGACCAGGAAGATGAAGTGAAGAGCTATTACCTTGATGAAAAAAAAAGGGGGAGAAAAAAAAGGGGCTTGATTTATGTATGATTCATTATTTACTGACCATTCTTCACCCCCTCTCCTCTCACATCGCCCATCCCCCTGTTCGCTTATATATGCACCCTGAAAAGCTCGATAAAAATGCGCAAATTTGATTGATTCTAATAGCAGACTGACAGGGACCCCAGCTGGGGCACTTAACCATGCCTATGTGTATGTGTGTGTGTGTGTGTGTAAAGCATACACACTGTTCCTTTAGTTAATAAAGGAGTGTCTGCAGCATGCTTGAGTGGCCTGACCTTCCCTCAGAGTAGCACCCCCACCCTCCCCTTTATCCAAACTGCTGCCCCAACTGATGCTGATGCTGTTGATTTCACATGACAACTCTCTTTTTTTCCTTTTTTTTTTCCTCTCCCTTCCCGTCCCACCTCCTTGTCCATGCTCTTTCTAGAAAATGAGTTCCGGGGCGAGCTGGTGAACCAGCGGTGGACACGAGGCGAGAGGACCAGCAGCCGCTGCCAGGCCTCCCAGAGACTGCAGAGCCGTCGACCAATCATGGTGAGTGACAAGGGCCTGCAGCCCCTCCCCCTCTCCATCCCTCTTCACCGCACCCCTTCCAACCTGATTCTGCTTCCTGGGCATTTCCCCAATCCCTAACTCAGTGGGGAAAGTAAAAAAGGGTGGAGGCAGAGGGAGGGGTGGATTGAGAAAAAGAGGCAGAATCTGTGTGTGTGTGTGTGTGTGTGTGTGTGTGTGTGTGTGTGTGTGTGTTGGGGGGGTTGATGGCCACGCTGGACATAAAAACATGAATCAAACAGCACATCAAATCTCCCGCTTGGCCCTGCCCATCCTTTGCCTCAGCTTAGTTCAGTTTAGTTAAGCTCAGCATGGCACAGCTCAGCGTTTTCCCGCCGCTGAGTTCACTTCACAGGATTTTTTTTCTCCTTTTTTTGTATTGAAACACAATCAAAAAGAGAAACTCAAAAGGATGTCCTTGAGCTTCTCATACTTTTCTGGTCCATGATATTCCTCCTCATCAGCAGAGTAGAAAAACGCTCTCTCTTTAACCCTTTCTGCCTCATCCCAAACCTGTCTCCCCTCTTTCGAAAACTTCTGACCCAAATTGCCAAGGTTATTTCTCCATCCTGAAAACATCTGCTCCTTTTTCTCCCCAGCGCATCACAACCGAGCGTGTGACACTCAACAAAGAGATGGAGGGATTGAGCAGTGGGGGTGGACAGGCGGGGGTTGGGGTTGTTTTCCCCCGGGCCCAGTAAAAGTAGTTTTGCTTCCCCGTGATGGCTCGGGTTCATCTGAAGAGATGACTTTTATTGATTTGGTTTGATTTCTGCTGCTGAGGGAGCCGAGGAGAGAGAGGCGTTGGTTTCAAACACTGCATCATGTGAAACCCCCCCCCCCCACCCCTTTGGCCTGTCACACAAACCTTCTTATTATCTTTTTAGACTTGTAGCAAACTGAGATGAATGAAAGCGACTCGGGATTGGAGATGAAAAGATGTTTAGTCTTGAACAGTGGAATCACATCAGGATGAGTCATACTGTAAATGGCAAACCTCTGACAGCACACAGACTCACATCTGACCCATTATGCAGTCACAGTCTTTTTGCATATGAAGTGAGAAACACGCGGCCTCCCCTCCTCCCTCCTCACTGCTCCGCCCTGCCTTGTGTGAATTATTAAAGGGAAACTGTGGAAGGGCTGGCCGCGCGCTGATCCAACATGGAGTCTGCGCAGCGTGCTCCGCCTGTCGAGGGAACTGTGCAGCTAGCGCACCTCTAATTGGCAGCTGCTGTCCGCAGGTAATTTTTGGATATGTCAGTCTCCGTCGCCGGTGGTGAACACTCCTCTCCGACTCCTAGCCCCACCTTAACCCCCTCCTTTCCTCTTCGACTCCTGTAAACCTGAAATGAATAAAAGAGTCATTTATGTGCACCAGGGGACGAAGGGTGACCTTCTCTCTGAAGTCATTGCCCCCAGCCAGCCATTTACATAGAGCTGTCAGAATGCAGAGCAGAGCTGGGCCCTCCTGCCCCGGCCGTTGCACACAAAGAAGTACATAATTGATAATGTACAACACAGCCTGTAGGGATGAGCCACGTCTTCCTCCTCCTCTTCCTCCTCCCCCCTTCTTTCTCTCCTTCTTTCTGCTGCTGCTGCACACCACATTTCACACTAGTTAAACCCAGAGACACACACACATATGCTGCTGTGCACACATGGCTTGCATAGACACGCACACACCCGGACACACAACCTCCTTCTCTCATGTTTTCTCTCTCTGTCTCTCTCTGTCTCTCTCTGCTCGACATAAGACACTGCTGGTGCTGTGTAGGCCCACCTGCGTGTACGGTTCAAGCAGTCTAATTAAAAGACAACAAGGTAAAGGACAAGGTTTTGAACATACATTGAAAAGGGACCCTTTGAAAGAGATTATGAAAATCAGGTGAACGCCTGCCCGGTTGCATCTAGATTCACTCGCTGTGACTTTGTGTTCATACAAATTTAATGAGCTGGAATTGAGAAAAGGGACAGGAAAAAGAGGAGAACTCAGATGTGCTTACCTATTTAAATGTGCGTAACTATGGTTACGCAAACATGAAAGCAATAGGGGCCCTTTTCAGTCCAGGTTTCGATTCATCCGACAGACTATCAATATAAGGAAGGAGGCAAAGGAGGGAGGATGAAAAAGTACAGGAGCAACAGAATAGTTTATCATCTTTTCATGAGGGAGGGATGTGTGCTTTAGTCTCAATCACAGTCTCATTCGTAGCCACTTACATCACCTCTTGGCTGTTTTTCTCAACCCCCCCCACACACACACACCTCACGAGTGGTGGAAAACATAAGCAGATATTTTACTAAAGTAAGAATATCAATTCTAGTTTTAATCGAAAATATATCCAATATATACAGCACATGTGCTTTATTTAAGTTTAAAAGGGACCTTGCCAAGATGGCAGCTTGAACAGTGTTACAGCAATAACCACAAACAATACACACAGACAAATACACTGCAAATGAACGAGCACAATATCCAGTAAATGTGCACTCTTCAGAAAACTGTTGCATAAAACAGGCATAATTTTAAAAAATCAAGAGCAATGACACGGACCAAGATTGCTATTTTCTCAATCCTTTGAAATGAACTTAAACTTCCCAATAGTCATTAGCTCAGACTGTTTCAGTGCTTCAGTACATTATTCTAGGAGGAAGAAGCAGCGTGTCTGGAAGCTTTTTTAGTTCTGCTCTAAATAGTAATTTATCAATTAGTTGATTGACGGAAGATTTGTTGGCAGCTATTTTGATAATCTATTCAACATTTCAGTCAATTTACAAGCAGACATTCCCAACATTTCCTTGTACCAGCTATTCACAAGGGAGTATCGGCTTTTCTTTGTAATACACGATCGATATACAGTATATATAATAAACTGCAGTAAAGTTGGTTTTGAACTGTCGGACGGACAAAATAAGCAATTTGAATATGTCAACTTTGAGGGCAGCTTTGGGTGTTCAGAAGTTAGTGCTGACTCGATATGTGGATATTTCTTTCAAATTACGTGAGCTTCTCTTCAATCTTTACACAAACTCCCAAACACCTGCAGTAGTAACCACTGGGCTTTTTCTTTTTACCACCTAATATGTAGGGCAGTTTTACCTTTAAAAATACATAATATTCAATAAACCTATTATAAATTTGTTCAAAATTATAATCTGTAGTGTGACTAGAAAGCATAGCTATCAAATGAATATAGTGGAGTACAAAGTACAATATTTCCATCTGAAATGTAGTGCAGTAGAAGAATAAAGTACCTCAACGTTGTACTTACTTATTCCACCATAGCTGCTTTCGAAACATGCGTGCAAACAAGTGCAGACAGTGGAGTGTAGGGAAATGGACTTTGAACTACACACAGGCACTTGTGTAAAGGGGAGCACACACACACACACTCACAGGAAACTCTGCACACTCATCCACTCCTCTTCCCACACAGCACTGTGAGTGGAGCACAGAAGGAGTCAACTGCCCTTCAGGCGGGGCACAACGCTGCCGCTTGTTGCACGACTTCTACATTAACAGCGCTTGATCCAAAGAGTTGAGGCAGGAGTGGTGAGAGAGAAAGAGAGAGAGAGAGAGAGAGAGAGAGAGAGAGCCACACAGGAAGGGAGGGGTTTGTGTCTGCACCTGTACCTCCGGCCAAACACTAGACGCTAATGAATGAAGCGCACCCTCCTCAGGGGAGGGGAAAAAAAGCCCTTAACAACAACAGCGTGCTTCATCTTCCTCTCATCCCTCTTCCCCTACTTCTTTTCATAAGTAGTCTATTAGCAGGAAAGGGGCATTGCCAAATAGAGAGAGGGAGAGGGGAGAAGAAGAAGAAGAGAAACAGGGCCCCCGTGTTTGAATCCCACTATGGCGGTGCCAACTTATAGAGACGCAACAAAGCAGCAAAGTGCCTGGGCAAGGAGAGGGGAGGTGTAGGCAACTGGGGGGGTTAGGGGAGGGAGGAAGTGTGAGAGACAAAGAGAGAAAAAGGGGAGACCTGCGATATAAAAAATAAAAAAAAGTCCAGTAATCAAAGCTAATGGCTCCATTGTGTCTAAAAAGCATCTGATAGCTTTAGAGTGCACTGAGAGCAGCGCTGAGCGTGGAGAGGTGTGGCCGAGGGTCAATGCTGTGTGTGTGTGTGTGTGTGTGTGTGTGTGTGTGTGTG